>JAOEHQ010040011.1:0-12393 GCA_025447715.1 Asclepias incarnata | reverse complement strand
GCCACCATCACCTTTTAATGCATGTACTGAATGAAGTTTACGAATTTCATATACACTATAACTTAAATTTTTTGAAATATTATTCATCACCGCGCATCGCGCGGGTACATTCCTAGTTAAAATAAACATATTCTTACGAAACCAGTCAAAACAAAACCACAGGTAAGACTTTTAATCAAACTCGCCACCTATAAACTCTATCTAAAATCTAAATCCACATACACATTCACACACAAATTTAACAAAAAATTATTCATCTATATCTATAAATCTTCTATACCCCCATCAAAACTTCGATTCTATTTCTATATATCACCACCAAAAAAAAAAACCCACACACACAAAACATGAAACACAACCAAAAGAATTTGATAATCAAAATTATCACAACACCATATAGAGCAATATGCAAAGCCAAAGATTTCTACGTTCGAAGCATAACCGAATGCACTACCCCGTCCACGTACGGTGGACCGACTAGGACATTCGGAAACCCGATATCTAGAAGCTCAAGTACGAGCTCATTCGGGTCTAGTGCTGCCTCAGAAGATCTCCGCGAGCTCATTAGAGCAAATTCTACGGCTCGTATGGGAGATCTTAATATAAATAGGGCTGATTTAGAGATGTATATAAAACAACATATGATTATGAAGCAGTCATCTGGTGCTTCATCCGCGATCCCAATGGGATCGCGGAAAGTGCCTAGGAGTGTTAGTGTTGGAATGGGAAGAATTGATGAAGAAATGCCGGTTTCCAGTTTTCCTGAAGTTGAGGAATTGGGTACAAGGAAGGTTAAAAGCGATTTGATGTTTCCTAGGAGCAAATCTCATGCAGTCACAAGTAGTTCCAAGATTAATAGATTTTCATAGTTTTCTTCTGTTTTGTTATTTTGTTTTATATCTTTAATTTAATCATTTATGTATAACATTGTCTCTTTTTTCTTTTTCTTTTAAAAAATTTTTTTTTTTTTTTTGTAAGATGCAAGTTACTGGTTCTGATAACACAATCAATTTGCGAGAAACTTGCATCGAAAAATAAATTTCAATAGAGATATCGAAACTTAAACTACAAACAAGCCTAATACACCATACCACACTGCATTGACTCAACTAAATTAATCGTGCCACTAGAAAAAGATAGAGGCATTTTTTTTAACCCATTGCGTCTTGTTTAAATAAATTATCCGTATGGTTGTACTGTATGCTTTATTTGTTGAATGAAGAGTATGTAAAAGACAAATATTGAAAAATCTAAAACAACATTTTGTGACTTTTTAAGTTGTAGTCATTTTATATATTAGAGTTTACAACAATAAAATCGATATAATTTTTTTTATATATATACTGGCAAATTTTGGATCGCTGACGGACCACTGGAGCATCATTGTGCCACCAGTGTTATCACCGATCATATTCCAACACCAAGTCACCAATTCAGATGAAAACTCAATTTTTTTTGGGAAAACCCCTTGTGATTCGGAAACCAGGACCTTATGGTCACTAAGCCTTATCCAACCTCCAGAATGTCAGTTGACCTGACTCAAACCGGCATAAAATCAATATAATTAACTACGATAAGACATCTTTCATTAAATCAGTTACGTTGAAGAAAAATCATCTATCTAATTAACACAAATCTATCAAAAATCATAATTTGGAACTTGAAAATAGATGGCATGTGACACATTGATTATCTTTATATCAAAATAATTTACGTCCCCCATTGACTCATCAATCACAACTCACAAGATCATAGTTTATATAATTATGTTACGTTTCATTCTCTCTTTTATTGCAATTTAGAGATTAATGATCTATATTCTTGTCTCTAATATATTTAAATGAATACATACACTATTGAACTAATGATATACGCCGTGGCGGTATTAAAGGGTGGGCAAGGGGGGCAAATGCCCACCCTGAAATTTAAATTTTGTCATGTATTTTTAAAATTTTCATGAATTTTTTAAAATTTTCTATGGGTTTTTAAAATTTTGCCCACCCTTGGATTTTTTTTTCCATAGATTTTAAAATTTTGTCCACCCTTAGATTTTTTTCTGGTACCGCCCCTGGATGTACGTACTACTAGAAATCAATTATATATAAACACTAGCTATAGTTAATCCTTATAACTTATAAGAAGAAATGCCAACCAAATTGATGAATGTTGATCATTGATGATGCTAGTGCAAGGAAAGAGGTAGTTTCAATTATATCATAACAAAAAATAATAATAAATGCAGTGTTGCCAAAAGTCTAAAATTGTGGTTGACCGTTTGGATTTTTGGCCACCAAATGGGTAGAGTCAAACGGCAACTATTCTTCTATTCTACTCTCCGATCGATAATATTTCTCTATCGTCAATGTAAGTATGCCCATTTGGTTTCTTTTAGTCTCATTAAAACCAATTCCGATCCATTCTTGAAAATTGACCAAAAATATTGGAAGCATAATCTATAAAAGTTCGTTTAGACCAATGAATGATCTATGAATATTTTTGACAATTGACAATGTTGTTGTTCGTCATCCCGTGAAAAAATGTGTAATTATTTTTTATTGTTTTATGCGATATTAGATTTTAATCTCATGTATATCATGTATATATTTATAAAAAAAGATTTAAATAATAAACCTAGAAGACTTTGAATTACTTTATGAATAAAAGCATTATAGAAGAATGCATTTATCTAAAATGTAAGATATCATATAATTTGTTGATTTTTATTATAATATATATATATATATATATATGTGTGTGTGTGTGAAAAGGTTCATGTGATAACCATTTGAATTAGAAAAACCATGAGAATCTTTAAAATATAACTTGATAACTTAGATATGTTCATATATGAATGGTATATGTGAACAAATTCGTTTATATATGAACATATCAAGTAATACTTAATATTACTGGTAAGAACACTTTAAAATAAAGACAGTGAGAACACTTAAAATTGTTGCTTTTGCATCTCAAGTAAACACTAACACATGGATGCATTGATGCAGATTCCCATTATTTGTCAAAAAAAAAATCACAAATTTGATGGAGATGCATCCAAGATGGATGCAAAAAACAAAATGTGTGATTTTCTCGATTTTGACGGATCAATGTTGTGACAACCGTCATTTGAGCATCATGTTCGTCGTACGTATAGTTCACCGTTGATCGTGGTAAGGTCGTGTACGTGTACGTATAGTCTTATGTTGTCCGTATTGGGTTCGTGTACGTGTATATTTATAGTTCGTATTGAGCTCTTGTACGTGAACTTTCATAGGATTATTATAAGTAAAGAACGTTCGGTTGTTCAACTTAGTGCAAGTATGTTTGGAAATCTAGTTAGGCAGAGTTCGGGTACGTTAGAATACTAGACGCTTATTAGAAATGCCAAATAAAGTAAAAATAATATTTTGAAGTATTTTATAAATTAAATATCGTCATGTGACCAGTCATTTTGTTCGTAATTAAAAAAGGTTTTATAAAGGTCGTTCTATGTGTTTTGCATCAAATTGAGTCTTGAGGATTATTAATCATCGGTGTTTTCGCGTAAAAGCCGGAGAGTGACTAGTCCCCCTTCCACCCTCCATGTATTTCTTTCTATCCTTCCTTTCCTTCATTTTTGTAAGACCAACTCTCTCAAACTCTCTAGCCTCTCTCTAACTCTCTCTCACTAGAAATCATCCCATTTCTTCATCAAGCTCTCTTGGATTCGGTTTTTGGCAATAAAAGACACCAAGGATTCATCATCATCTATTTTGGTTCTTAATTTTTAGAGGCTCTGTACGGTTGCATACCTCGCACACCTTTATCGACGGTCGTGTCTACAAGCAAATCTTAATCTACGAGCATAAAATGAATGTGCTTATGGTTTTAGATAACACAAAAGCTATAAAAAAAAACAGTAGAAATAAGCTAAAAGCCGAATACCTCTAATTATTTGATAAACTGCAGTGTTTATAGTAGTAAGTCCTTGCTTGAAATAAGAAAAAACAAAAAATTATACCAGACCATATTCACTATGATATTCCTTTTCAAAACCAATTGAGTTACGTGTTTGATGACTCCCCGGCTCCATAGTCGCATTGTGATGGATCAAAGTTTAGCGTTTAAACGTTTTAATCACAATTACATATATGGGTAAACAGATGAAGTTTTCTTCATTCATGTTACCTGGAAAGGCAAGTCTTTTTTACTCCCGATGTATGCGAACTAATTAGGTTATCCTTTGACCATTTTCGAACCTTTCTCAGGCCGCATCCAAAATTCTATCTAGCGGGTTTCGAATCCGAGACTTTATGTAAAGAGGTCTAGGATGACAACCACTAGACCGTTTTGAAGGGACTTTTCTTTGAACACTGTGGAGGTCTCAAATGCATCATACAGTTGTATTACTAATTGCCCAAACATCATTTCGTCATAAAGACTAGAGCACTTGATAATGCACATTCTTATTGCATTATTTTGAAAGCCAAACTCAATTTGAATGTTCTACTATCAAGTGCACTTGTTTAATAAATATTTGCCAGGATATCGTTCCAAAAAGTTGTTTTAAGAGTACACTTATTCTTAAAACCAAGTAAATTGCTTTTTTTTTCAGCACAACCTCGATCTCTTGGCGTTAACAAAAGTCATTAGGCTTGTTAATTGTGTCGTGTTTGGGCTCACGAGTTTCAAATTCGCGTGTTGACATATTCATTGCCTCAACCCAAACAAAGCCCATCTATAATTTTGTCAAAAAGTTGAACCCAAACTCAACCACTTAGTAAACAAGTTAGACATATCAAGCCGTTTAACCCACGTTAAATCGAAACCTACGTAACAAAAATTATAAGTCGAGATATTTCAATATTTTGAATCCACACAAATACACAAGTAATATAAGCAATTGTAAACATATATAAAACATTTTAAAAATACATATTAACTGTTATAGATAAAACTAAAATAAAAACATAAAATAGTTGCCCATTAAATTTATAGAATTTAATTTTCATGCAACACACAAAAATGCTATTTTGTTTCGATAATGCTAAAAGACGTATTAGTTTATACACCATATTTATTGCTAGCCTATAACTCAAGTATTCAACAAATGTAAAATTTTGTACTACACAACAAAAATATTCAATTTCAAAATGAATATGTAAACCTGCAATTAAAGACTAACAAATGAAGTAAACCCATCTTATCAAGTTTCAGTCGACCCAATGTCGTCATTGACAATAGGAAAAATATTACTATTAAAAGAAACAAGACTAAGGACACATTACACAACATGCTTTGACTCGAGAATAAGAGACCAAAATTGAACTGCTCTATCTAACCTCTTCTAGTGCCAGCTTTGTCGGGACGTTATGGTTTATGACCCATATATATGTCTGTGAACAGGCTGGGCATCAAAAGTCTTAACGACTTGCAACCATGGTTTGTCTATAACCAATACAGAACCTTTTGAAAGGTGGCCAACGTATAAAACAGGTTCTCTAAACGCACAAAATTCAAAATTCCTACCACCATTTTTACTATCATACTCATGCCCTATCAACTTGCGTTTTAATTTCCCATTCGTTGGACTGTTAAACTTCTTTAGTTTTGAATCATGACCGTTCACCTTATCATGATCTTCATCTCGACCAATTGGCATTCCAAAGTCAATGAAGCACATTGCCCTACAAAGGTACAAAATTCACAAAAGAAATGCATCAGATGCTGGTGAGCAACAAATAGGCAAACTTCAGAGTCAATGACATCATCACCATAAAAAAAAACAGCACCAAAATCCCCTTCTGATCTCATCAATATACTTAAAATAATCTCCACCAAGGTGTGTTTGAGTGAGCTTATGTTTGAAGCATATTGTTTGTGCTTATTGGCTTGTGTAAATTCCCAATAAGCTCTAGCTTTTGGGCTTATGTTCATTGGCTTATTTTTCACACAAAAAAATAATAATAAAAATAAAACAGAAATGTAGCTATAAGCCTATACTTTACATAAACTGTTATTTAATCTAAAAGTAAGCTGTGGCAGCTGCATTTTTCTTAAACTGTGTTTTTTGTCTAATGGCCAGTTATTTTGGGTAAGAGGGAGTAAGAATCAGATAGTCAGTTGTAAATGAATAAAGCCGCTACATATTTTGACCCAGGTTTGACCTGATTTGACCGAGTTTACTCGAGTTTGACCCAATTTTGACCATTGGCCGATTCTGTAGTCCAATACGAGCTACCTCAGCCCCCCAGACCTCCGAGTCACGAGCCGGGCAATCGGCCAAGTCGGCCGATTTTTACAACACTGATAATAACAAAATTAAAAGCATAATTTGTTTGCCGTTCAAAAAAAAAGCAGAATCCGTTTACCAAGGCACTTATAACTAATAAGTGCAACTACAAGTTACTATAATTAGTCTCGTGACCCAAATCCAAACACCCCCCAAAAGAACCTAACAAACCAATCCAAAGCAAGATAATAGGTAATGCTTATTTTCAACTAAAAAACTTATAAAAATAGAATGTTTTGAATTACCGGGAACTGTAAATGATGACAGAAGAGGAGCTTGAAGATGGCGGAAATGTAAGCCCAATAACCTCTCCAGGAAAGTCTTGATATCTTCGTGGCAAGAGAAATGTGTTGTGTCTAGACCATTCTCCTAATTTCTTAGCATCCACATCAAAAACATACACTTGATTTGAAGACGTAGAGATTATTAGCACATTGCTATTTCGAGGAGTAAACCCTCCAGCAGTAACTGAGGCACCATCCAATCGTGATATAAACCAGTGTTGCCTGTGCACAAATGAAAAACACTCTATTTAAAACACCGAAAAGATATCTTTCAGGTAACGAAGATAAAGTTAATCTCAAAATTGATACCAAGTAAACGGAAAACAAGTAGATCTAATCAGGACCTAATTCAATGTTAACAACATAAAGAAATGATTGTCACAGTGAAATACTTGTGGCCACATAGGCGGGTTGGACACATGGGTAAAAACAGATTCCGGTCAACACATGCAACTTACTAGTTACTACTACCAGGTGAAATGAGTCTGTCTGGGTTTAACCAATATAGTTTTGCCCAAAACTGCCAAACTTAGTTTCTAAAACAAGTACATATACTAAATTCTTCCCAAAAAAACCAAAAGGAAAGGTAAAAATATCCTCTGGGAGACTTTCTACACGTTTGACATGTTCTATAACACAAATCAACCACTTTGTTAGTACGAGAACCAAAATTTCCACCTCTATAATTCATGTTCCTCGTAAGATTTTTCACAACTAGACAGAATTATAATAATGTAAGCCGACCATCTAGAATGCCCAGAAAAGTAAGCAGAAAAACAAAACCACATGAGAATATTGTCAAGTTCCCTACCTTCGTGTCTCTAGATCGAATATATACACATCTCCAAAGCAGTTCACAGCAGCTAGCCATTGTCCATCGGGACTAGTAAACATTTTTGTTATTGGCGGCTGAGTAGGTGGCAATCCTTCATCAGTCTCCTTCCGACAGGGGATGAACCTATGGGTTAATTCCAGGCTTCCAACATCCACAACCTAAAACATTAGACATAATGTTACATGCTGCCATACATACCCATGTGTTTCTGTATTGTTGTGTAGAGAGAGTATGATTGCTTACATATATCATTCTGTCATGTCCAGAAATCATTAACCGAGATGAATCAGAACTAAAGATCATGGAATGGGCAAAAGGTATGGATGAAGGAAGTTTTCTTTTACTAATAGACCACGCACTTTTCCCGGCCACTTTCGTTTTCAACTCAAATAAGCAAGGCCTCACATGATCCGAGTAGGCAAAAAACCTCCCTGAAGATGAAATGGAGCTGCAAATGATCTTCCGTGAACCCTTGCTTTTAACTCGAGCAACCATATCTGTAGTTGAAACACCGCCAGCTGGTCCAGAAACATCTCTTTTCACATTGACCGTAAAAATATCTAACCAGTGTGAAGCCTGGACCAGAAGCAGATAAGTGAACTTATCGACTGTACTGCACACCAATTGAATGGGTGGTCTTTGTGGTGCAGGGCAAATATCATGTGGTGCAAATTTGGTAAACTCATTAGCTGAATACGCAAAAAGCTTAGTGTCATCACCAGCTGATATAAGCATGGGGATACCCGTATGAGCCCACTTATTGTAACTGAAGTCAAGTGACTTTTCCCTACCACGAGCTCTTTTTACTTTTTCGTCCGGCAGTAAATCTGTTGGCAGGAGTAAAGCCATAAGATGACTAATATACAAATAGTGACAAGTTCATACTATTAGGTCATACAATACCTTCACGACTTATGGGTACAGCAACAACCAAGGCTCTAACATCATGTGTATGGGCTCTCACATAACCAACATATACCCATTTTTTAACCACTTTCAGACATGATATATCATCAGCAGAGCCTGTGGCATTCCCAGAAAGCTTATACAATATAATCTGAAAGGAGATATTATTAACTTAGACTATAGCAAACAGTCTATTTATAATTACTGAGAGATAATAACCAGCAGTAAATTTACATTTATAAAAACATAGCAATACTAACTAGATACCTGCCCATCTGACCCGGCAGAAAACACCCTGGTATGGCTAGGGCTAGCCGCCAAAGCATTCACGTCTCCCTTGTGGTAAGAATGTGCTTGCAAGAGAGTTCCATGCAAACTGTCCCAAAACTGGACACTGCCACTACTATCTGCACTCACAAGAGTCCCGCACCTGACAGAACAAATACAAATCTTATATATTCATTAAGCTAAACCCTGCAAGCTTATAGGGGTTGCACGGGAAGGGGAAAAAGCACTACTTACCTCAGTGCAAGTAAAGACCATACGCAAAGATCAGAGCCACCGCCTAACCCTCCAAGACCAACAGTAATTCGATAAACTTCATGAGATGATTTAGCATTCCAGCATCTTATAAACCTGAATTTTTGTATAACCAAGGAAGTTTAGTGTTTTATTTAACACAGTAGCAATGATAATCAGATACTTAAAGCAGGAAAGCAAATGATACATAATTGATTAAAAGTACATACCCATCACTACTTCCAGAATATATCATCTTTGCATCTGGACTCCAAGTAACACTTAATACACGGCCTGACAATAAAATAATTGAAAGGTCCAATAAATAATAAAATCTAATCGAATACAAAAGTAGGTGATCAAAACAGGAGAGATTATCTCACCACTGACCCTTGGCAGCGATTTATGGTAATTGAACTGATCCGACTCTGAGATATTGTACAATCGAACACAACCATCATCACAAGCGATTGCTATACTTGCATTATCAGTAATCGATTCTTCATATAACTCATGTGCACCACCTTCAACCTCGCTATCACTAGTGATATCACTATCGCCATCAGTAGCATGCCCGTTCTCTATAGAAGCCAAAGCATGTTTTGCATTAAACTGCTGCTCACTCAAAGAACTAGTGGCCATTTGCCAGATTGATACACCGATAGGATCCACCACAACCTGTAAACAGAAGAAACTAAACAAATAAGACTTCATAAAAATCATAACAATGCACAAGAAATAATAGCAAACTAATATATGGGATTGACGTGCACTTGTATCAATATAAAATCACCAAAATCTCAACTTTTTATCTAGACACTTCACACTTAAAACCTCCCATCAAACATTTTAGGGAGGTCATGTGTACACGACAAAATTTAGCTATAAACAAAAGAAGCAAGCAATAAACTGCACGATTTACAGCTGTGTAAAGCATGAAGTTGTTCTATAAGACGAATTTTAATGTGCGCATATCGCTTCCCATGTAATTAAGGTAACAGCCACACACAAAAAACTTCCTTCTAAACAATCTAACCTTTCCAGGCATCAGTGTTCTTGTTACAAATATCTTAAATATCCATTATCGCAATAGATATATCCACAATTCAGAAAAAAACCAACACAAACAATTCTTTCTTCATAAATATATTAGCACCAATACACCAACAAAAAAGCCCATGTAATCTCTCACTATAAATGTCGATTATGGATTGAAATGTTCGATAACCATTTAATAACAACTTCAAATTCACAAGAAACCGTATAAAGACAAACCTTTTGAGTCAAATTGAACAAGTCCCACTCCGAAATTGATCCATCAATACTTGATGAAAACAGCCTCCCAGCAGGTAACCCACCTAAACCCGAATCACACCATACCAACGACGAAACTCTCAATTTTGGGTCACCCTGTATTGTCTACACAATAAAACTAAATAACTTCAAAACCCCACCAAAAAAAATCCGAACTTGATACAATATCAATAATAAGAAAACTGTTTGTGCGTGTATAAATATATATATATATATATATGTGTGTGTGTGTATATTTATAGTATCGTCTACATAATAAAAACTAAATAAATTTAACCCCATCAAAAAATAAAAAAAATTACAAACTTGATACAACATATATGTGTGTGTGTGTGTATAAAATAACATAAAAAGTGTGTATTTGTATATGTATATATGTAGATAAAGTATCATCTAGACAATAAGACTAAATAATTCAAAACCCCATCAAGAAAAATACAAACTTGATACAATATCAGTAACAAGTTTGTATATGTATATATATAGATTGTATACCAGTTGACAGTGCCAGCCAACGGCGCCAGGGGAGACAAGCCAAATTTCGAGAGAGCCGTCTTCCCTGGCGGCGGCGACTTGAGAGTCGTCGAGGCTAGTGGCTAAAGCGACAATCGGGGATGGGTTCCATTGGAGTGAGGTGCTGCTACATTTGTAGAACTCCAACATCTCCGCCGTCTTTTCCTTGAACCCTAATAATATGTATAGAGGAAAAACTGTATCTAGAGGTTGAGGAAAAAGGGTTAGTACTTGGGAAGCTTGTATACTCTACAAAGGGCACACATCATTCTTTCGTAACTTTATTTTTATACACGTATGAATATGTCCTTCAAGTTTTGATAGTGGCTTTTGTACACCCTCCACTATGAAATTTTACTTTTTAGAAGCTTTATTTGTTTAGATTCTTTTAAAAGAGTGATTCTTTGATTAAGATATGTGGAGTTTAAATGAGTATCTTCATAAATTTTTTTGAACCATTTTCATGGATACCTCAAAATGTTTACTTTTAGCATGTTTGAACACCAAACCTTTTGTAAGAATACTAGACTGGTGTCCGCATGATGGTGGCGGTGGCGACTGGTGGTGATGGCGGTACCGGCAGCGGTGGTGTGGTTATTGATGTAAATGTAATTGATGTAAAAGAGGGTAGTGTAGTTATTTTAAGAGTTGAGGGATAGATGATGTAAAGAGGGTGGTGATGGCGGTTTAAACCTGCTAGTTTAGTTAGAGTCGTTTTTTTCTAGTTAAAGTGTTTGAAGATTGAACCGGTTGGTTTTCTGGTTGAATCGGGTTTTTTTAATTCAATTATTGATTTTAATAAATGGTTATTGTTTGGTTGATAATAAGTAAATGTATAATTTAATTACCGAGTGTTGATGATGAATGGTGATATTGTATGAAATTTTTTCTCCATGTCACTTATATGTCATATGCTAGACTATTACGCTAATTGATCAACCATAATATATGTGCAACTTGAATCGTATGCTCACTTTATATGGCTATAGGCCAATGCGATATTATATTTGAGCATATTAAATTATTTAAATGCTTTAGATGAGTTGATATAAATTTAGCATAAGAAATAAATGTGAGTTGAGACACTAATTTTATATTATATGGTTTAAATTTATATCGAAGCACATATGTCCATACATTATATTTTATGGACCTTGATTATTTAATAAGTGGCATGACTGGTTGGATCATTCCGGATCAATCAAAATGTGAAATATATAGAAGAACCAAAATATTTTTCAAAGACATGATTTGACATGTGATTATATGCTCTACAAGGAAGTGTATTAATGCCAATATGGATTGACTCCCTTAGTTTTACGGATACAAAGGAGATGTAAGTAGGCTTACACATCATCCATATAGACCATTTGGAGATGCATCATCTAAATGGTCATCAAATTTATAACATGAAGTTTGCGTGATTGATTGTTCATATTGTAAGATTACAAGCATGTTCCATATGGTAATGAGTAGACACATGCTTGAGACATAGTAAATGATTTGATTCCAAATAAAAGTCCTCGGAAGAAAAAATGAGCAAAGAATTAAGATGGTCAAAATCGAGGTATTAAAGACCCCAAAAGAAATTACTGATGAGTAACTAGACATAAAGATTCTTGAGACCGATGCCTTGAAATGATGAGATCTCAATAAAGTGTGGTATGTTTAGAGAAGGGATTAGTTTATGGGGATGTAAAGAACTATGACCGAATGTTCATAGTAGGAAATAACTAAGATCGTGTGCATTG
>JAOEHQ010039989.1:0-12394 GCA_025447715.1 Asclepias incarnata | reverse complement strand
ATCTTCTTCAATCAACATAATTCAAAACAAACAAACACCGGTTTTAAAAACAAAACATTCAAGAACTCAAACCCATTACCTAGCCTGGCCCGTCTTTACTATCTAGCCACATCAAAAGAAATTATCCAACAAAATCATATCAATATCAATTTCTATCTGCTGCCTCTTAAAAAATAAAAATGCAGAATTACGATATGTAGCAATATTTTTTTTTCAAGGATGGAACTGTAATTGGATGACTGATGTATGATGATGGATGCATGGTGAGAACTTCATAACCAAGAGTATTGAAATGCATATTGAGATGCATTATCTGATTAAATGATCAACTTAAAACCGAATGCAGCAAAACTGTTTATAATAATTTATTATACATATACAACAGTAACCTGATTATATAATAATTTATTAAAAAAACAATAACCGTGAACTTCAAAAAAAAGGTTACCCAGCTTATGCGAAAAAATCAAATCAAAATAATTGGCAAGACTCAAGAGTATAAAGACCAAAATCGAATTGAATTGAAAAATAAGATACATTAGAAGCTTTTTATTCAAGCTAATAATACATTCAAATAAGCTATAACCCAAACATCCCGTAATCACAATGTAACACAAAAAAAATATTTTGGCATAACGATATGCATCAATATAGATGAAAATAGAAATCGGCTGAGAAACCATTTATCAAGGAAAAAAAATGGGTGGAAAAAAATATCAAGAAAAAAGGATAAATAATATTACCCTTTCATCCATAAACACCATATCGGTTCCATCATAATCAAGCTTAAGGTTCCAAGCACCGGTTTCCTGTGATCAATGGGAAACAAAAACATGAGACATGATACAATCGGTTCCATCTTTTACTTGATTCTAAAAAGTAAGTAAGTGATATTATACCTTTTCCTTAACATTCTTGATTAGCTCAGGGAGTATGTTTCGCGCGGCTATTTGAAAATGTACATTTTCACCATAATTCTTGACCACCGTCTCTAAAAGCCACAATCCATAATATAAAAATCGTCATTTCAAAATTTGTGACAGTGGATCCAAAAATCAGATGATAAATATTTAATAAAGATAACAATTATTAAATATTATTAAATAACAAAATTAATTAATCAATAATAATTAAATTAAATAGATATTCATATCACCAAGTTAAAAAAAATACAATCATATAATAATGCCTATCAAAAAATACAATCATACAATACGAAGATAAATTTATACCCATCTGACAAATGTTCAACTTCCAACAGCACATAAATTACCTGAAGCAAATTCACACAAAAATTGAAATTTAAATGAGGAAAATTGAGAAAAAGAAAATACAGAAACCCTTAACATCAAACAAAACACATCCTAAATTCAACTTTCTTTATCAAACACTTGACATGCAAAAAAGAAAAAGAAGAAAAAAACACACACACACCCATATAAACAAAGTAGTGTTAAATTCAAACTTCATTACAATAACAAAGTAGGGGTTGGTTATTGTAAAATAAGTATTAAAGTAAAACAAGTAAGATATCTTGAACATTAGATCATGATAAAATTGATGCACGAAGATTCATAGACACAAGTATACACAAGGATGCACAAAGATTTTCATGATGCACAACGATTTTCAGTTAAGTGAAAAAGATTGTTTTATTTGTTTTACTTTAATACTTGTTTTATTTGAACCAGAACCTATATATATATATATATATATATATATATATTACTTATCTTGACGTACTATCAAAAACTTACGGCAAATTTTTAGACTTTGAAACAGCAACTAATTATATTTTGAAAGGTCTAACAGTTATTATTCATTTAATTATAATATCTTATAAAGAATTTAAGCCCTGATTAAATTATTTTAAAATTCAAGATGCAAAATGGCTAACATATATATCCTCCATAATTTAGTATGGTATAACTCAAAAACTATATATATAACCGGTATGTCGTAAATTAGACAAGATACTTTGATAGATAGAGTCACATATAGAGAGGACCAAATTTATATTTTGGTATTATAATACCATGCCCTTAATTATTATTTTTATAAGCGATCGAACAACTAATTTTATGTGCTGCATTTTTTATTTTGGATTATATATAGTCGTAACATATTTTAGAGACGATCCCGATTTCAAATGCATAATCCAGATAAATTCTAGTATTCGAGCATCATATTTTGTCAGTGTATACCTAACTGACAAGTGACATCTGTTTTTGTGATTTTTAATTAGTTCAAGTGATTTGTTATCTGTATTTGACTCAAAAATTAAGTTACTGAGATGGATAATTATGGATTATATGTTTTTGTATACAGTGATGTAATTTCAAGTGGATATTTAATTAACATATACCGTAAAATAAAAATCATTTTAGTTATTACAGTAAATTAAAACACTAATTAATCCTTCACTGATATCTTCTCTTAGACTATTGGGAGTAAGACAACTCCCTTAAAGGGGACTTCCGTTACATGGCGTCACATCACCATACAAAAAGCCCCTCAAAAATCTCGGAGTTTAAGTTTTCTCAAGTGGGCGACGAGCTGAAGAGGTCAAGGACTCCCTTGCTTGGAGTCTCCCATCGGGACAGTATAGCAGGCGACACATTAGCGATTCGGGAGCGACCTGGGGGCAAAAATGGGTGTGTATCACCTCATACCCATTAGTCTTAGCTATCTTAAACTAGCTAGCTAGTTAATTAAGGGCGCCTTGATTAGATATATCTTTTACATGTACATGCATGCTAAGCCAATGCCCAATAGCAAATTGTCATTAAATCAAACTTAAATTTTTATATTTAAAAAGATATATAAGATGAGTAATAGGTATTTATTTAAAGGAAAATGTTAAATGCAGCCCTTAGGGCTACACTTAACGTGCATAAAAAAGTTGTACTTTTCATATCAAAAACCCACCCTTGAATTTTATGGTAAGTGTACGACTATTTAATGCACCTTATATACAGCCCTTAGGGCTTTGTTTAGCAAAACCCTTTTTTAAATTATTACGATTAGATAAAGTGTTTCAAGTCATCAATTTTTTAAATGATTGATTGAATATATTGTTAATTGAGCACTAAATCTTTTCGTGGTTTAATAACTAATTAATATAGGAGTAACCAATTAAGGTGATCGTTTACCTTTGATGCAAGGAACTTAGCTCACATACATGAATATATATACATGCATCATTTCTTAAAGTGATTATTAAATATAATAATATGTTAAGTTATTTCTTTACAAGAGTAAACACTGATTTTTTCAAAAGTAAATCAGCCATTTACTTGACTTAAGTACCAATGATTATACTCCATTTAGGGTTTTCCCTATGTTCTAGGATTCTGTACAATTTTTGCAACATCGAGTTTTACAAGTTTTTCTCACTAACTATGACATTTTAATTAAGTCATTCATCTAACCAAAATTTGTTGCTTCGAGCTCGTGTTTTGTTCCGGCTAACAGTCTTTTTGCTGTTGTTCGGAATGGACAAGTGGAGCTTACGAAGCCATCGACTAAGTGGAGATACGTCTTCAAATCATGACACGTGGCAAAATCGCTTTTTGTTAGGTATGGTGATGCATTGCTGCTTAATCGAAGCTCTTTACCCACATCCGCATATCTAAACCAATCAGTGTCATCGACTCGTTTTTGTAGCCATCCTGGTAATCCTGATACACGGATTTTTCTTTTCGTCATGTCGTTGCTATCATCAACCAACAAACCCGGGACTTTGGTGATCACGTCGGTCGAGTTCACAATCCGGAGAACTCGTGTACCGCTTTTTTCTAGCTGTGATCGGAAATTCCGATTTCCGACACGTGGCCCGCCAAATGAAACTACAGTCACCATTGGCGAGTGCTCGAATGTGGAGGTTATATCATAGGCTGTGAGTTTGGCTAGGGCTGCACCTAGACTATGACCAGTAATGGTCACACTAAGTGGCTCATTGCCATAAGTCTCAATAATCCTAGATATCTCCTCTCTTACCATATCCCTTAAACTTGGACACGTGGGTGTGGCCGTTGTGTACATACTAAGAAACCCTTTTTGTACCATTGCTCTTTTCTTTTCAGGTGCCACGTCATTAGGCAGTGACGTCAGCGTAGCACGTAAATTCTCAATCCATTCAAGACACGTGGCAGTTCCCCTATAGGCAATCACCACATCCCTGCGGCCCAATCGTGCAATCTCTTTTTCGTCATTACAAACTGCCACGTAACCAATCCAACTAGAATTCGTTGTGGTACAACTTGGCACCCTTTCAATCCAATCTGGCAACTGAACCCCACACGTGGCATGCAAATTTTTAATCACCTTATATCCACTTTCTCCTAATCCACATCTATCCAACATTGAGTCTTTTGAGTACTTACAAGTTGCATAATCCGGTGAGGATGTGTCAAACTCGAAACATCGGTAGGCGGCTTCTACGAAATCGCCATATCGGAGTATCTCGTGCCGTAGACCATCATCCAAAGGATCAAGCAAGCCTTCCCAGTTCCTGATCCCTTGGTACTCTTTCCACTTGTGACCCAACTTTGCTACATGGTTTGCCACCCGGGCTTGTCCTGACTCACTATTCCAAGAACTCTTGACACTTAACTGTCGAGTTCGGTTTGTGCTAGTAGTACACTGCGAAAATTCGGACATATGAGTTGTGGCTCTGGCTAGGTTGCATGGTTTAACCATGCCAAGCACACCCTTCATAATCGAATTATATTTGTATGTATATGTTAATTAAATATATGGATGGATGGATTGTGATAAGGAAGCAAGAAGCGAGGATTGTATATATATAAGTTGACACACACTTAAAATGGATGTAAAAGTGGCATTTTATAGTTGAAGAATATATATAGAGAGAGAGAGATATATGTAAAAAGTGAGAAAAGAAAAGATAGAGGACGGTGCAAGGAAGGGTTAGTTGAGTATGTGTGTATTTATTTCTGTGCGTTTATTTTGTTTGTATTTCCATTTATCATTTTGAAAAATTTAGTTGAATATTGTTGAATGGGGCCCAAAGAATCAACAATAAAAAAAAGTGATAGAAATGACAAGCTTTTACAAACTAGAACTTATAGAAGCTCTCCGTCCATGTATTTTGAGACCAAATATACACACATGACTGCACGTGCAGGTCACAAGGCGCGTTGAATTTCAAAAGAAAAATCATATTTAAAAAAGTCATTACTATTATTAAAATTAACATGTTTTTCGTTAAGTGATGAAGTGCGTTGATGATTTAACCAAGAGTGTGCTAACATTGAATGGACTTTAGTTAGAATTAAACATATATTATCTATCGATTAGTCAACCAAATTATTTCCATTTAAGAGCATAATTAACCATCATATTTTATCATACTGAATTCAATACTTTTCATTTTAACAATCTTATTCACACATTACTTCACAATATCTATATAATACCAAAATCAATACCAATATCAACAAAATTAAAATAAAATTAATCACACGCATCACACATATTTAGTAACAAGACCACTTTCAAGCTATCACATTGATCATTACACTCACCTACCATATATCACGGTGTGATGACTGAGGTGATAACGTGATCACGCTTAGGGGCGTATGTAGCTTAGTTCTTTTTTTCACTTAATTGTGTAATTTTATCTGTAATTCAGTTGAAAATACCAACTTTTGTTATATATCTTACAACGTATTTATTTCTGCCCTGATTACTTTCTCAAGCTTCGCCACTAATCACGGTGGCTATTAAGGAAACTACTACCTAATATGATAATTATAATTTTAAACATATTGTAATTCCTACTTATTAGGAGTAGTGATAGATGTCTTTTTATTGTTTAACAAGTTGTACATTGGTTATAAAGCCTTCATTTTATCAACAATAATCAAACACAATTCACATCATAATATCGATATCAAGAGTCTAATTGCTACAACGAGCTAGGGATGAGCAAGAAATCCCAAGTCCCGATCCCGTCCCGGTACCGTCTCGATACCGGTACCGAATAGTGGTACCGAATCCCATTCGTGACCGGGACCGGTATCTATTTTTGGTAGTTTGCAGGATTGGGACCGGGACGGTACCGGGAAAATCCCAATACCGCCAGGAAATACCGGTACCGTCCCGGTAACGGTACCGAATAGTGGTCCCGAATAGCATTTCGGGATCGGGACCAGTATTAGTTTTTGATGATTTTCGGGACCGGTACCGTCGGGATCGGTACCGGTACGGTCCCATGCCTATCCCTACAACGAGCAACCCATCCCAACCCACAATTTATTCTCCGTAAACCCCAAACATCATCATACTTTTTCTCTCTATTATTTACCCAATCGAAAATTCCCTAACAATTTATTAACTTCCACCATCCAACAAACCATTTACAAAGAAGTACTACGTACATTCATACCTCTATTTCAATTCGCGATATTAAATTCGAAACTTACACCACTGTCCCACCAATTTATTTGTTACGAGAGCAAAACCAATCCACAACACCCTTCTATTTTCTTCTTTTTTGAAAAACGCAACCCTAATTACATCATCATTATGGCCAAATCCTCCAACCCTCCAACTAGGGCTGAGAATCAAGCTGAGTTGTTCTTGAGCTACTCGAGCTTGAGCTCGTTTAAACCGAGTTCGAGACTAACTGTTTCGAGCTCGAGTTATTGAGCTGAAAAAGTTAACCGAACGAGCTTAAAAAAAATTCTTTTTTGACTCGACTCGTTCAAAAGATCGTTTAACTGTTTAACGAGCGAGCCGAACGAGCTCCACGAGCTACTCGAGCTAGTCGAGCCTTCCATTACATGGTTAAAAATACTCATTATATATCTTATTAATAAGCAAATTGGAACTGAAAACCTCCAAATTATATAAAATACATTGTTAAAGTGAGTTGTATGAGTTTTTTAAATACAAGATTAGTTTATACATGATCATAAATGAGATTATTCGAGCTTGAGTTCAAGTAATTAGACGTATTTATCGCATTCATGACCTTTAAATATAGTTAAATAAAAATTCTAAAAAAGATAAACGAGCATCAAACTCGTGCTTGAACGTTAACGGGTTGAGTTTGAACACATTTTTGAATATTTATACAAATTCGATCCGAGTAATAAATAAACGAACAAGCCTAAAATTCCTGAAACTCTACCCGGCTCTGCTTATTCTCACCCCTATCTCCAACCATACTCAAACTCAAAGCTACCTCCCACTTTCCCATTAAACTCACAGCCAATAACTTCCCGGTTTGGAGGACAAAAATTGTTTCCACTCTCATTGGCCTTGATCTCTATAAATTCCTTGATGGTACCCACCCCGCACCACTTCTCATCCCATTCCACCTTCTATTGAATCATCACAGTCAAACAAGCTCCAAGACCCGCTTTGGCGTCATGCCATAGATAATGAGTACAATACACTCATTTGAAATGGCACATGGAAGCTCACACCGCCCACCTCTTATATACCTATCAGATGCAAATGGATCTTTCGTATGAAACACAAACCCAATGGTTCGATAGATAAGTACAAAGCTCGTCTTGTCGCCAAAGGTTTTCATCAACAATACGGCAAAGACTATTTTGACACTTTGAGCCCCGTCACAAAGCCTACTACCATTCGTCTTGTCTCTCTATTGCCTTGTCTCATAACTGGTCTCTTCGTCAACTTGACGTTAACAATGCCTTCTTATATGGTACTTTGCATGAAGAGGTATCTATGCAGCAACCACTGGGCTATATTAATGAACAGTATCCAAATCATGTGTGCCGTCTTCACAAATCCATCTATGGTTTGAAACATGCTCCTCATGCCTAGTATATAGAGCTTGCATCCTTCCTACTTTGGTTTGGTTTCACCAAATCACTCTGATGCCTCGCTCTTCATATATATTTGGCAATCAAAATACATGCACATTCTTGTAGACATTGACGACATACTTGTGACTGGCAATGATGCTAACTTTGTTGCACACTTTATCACTACTCTTGCTAATCACTTTTCTGTCAAAGATCTTGGTCTACTCCATCACTTTCTAGGCATTGAAGTTATATCAACTACTTCTGGCAATTTCCTTTCTCAACATCGTCACTTTGCGGGTCTTTTACGTGATGTTAAAATGGATGGTGCAAAGGATATCACCACATCTGAAGTGCTAAGCTCATCTGACAGCTCCCCGTCTGCTGATCTCACCTTTTATCGCAAGATTGTGGGTTCCCTTCAATATTTTTTTTTCACTCGTCCGGATATCTCATTTGTTGTTAATTAATTGTCGCAGTTTATGCACTCGCTCTCTCACAAATATTACTAGTTACTTAAACGTGTTCTAAGATACCTGAAAGGTACCATTCACCATGGATTATTTCTCCACCGTGGCTCGTCCATGTCTCTCTCTGCTTTTACAGACTCAGATTGGGGTGGCATGAATGATGGTGGTTGTTCTACTTTTGCTTATGGTTTATTTGGGATCCAACATTATCTCTTGGAGGTCTTCGACAACGACCGGTCTCAAGTTCCTCCACCGAAGCTGAATGCAAGGCACTTGCCGATGCTGCTGTTGAAGCTACTTGGATTCAACACTTACTCAAAGATCTTGGTGTGCCAGTTTCTTCACCTACGAATCTCTTCTAGACAATACGAGGGACTACTTAGTTATGTGCTAATCCATTTAATCATTCTCGGTGTTAGAATTGTGGGAACATCTCAACATAATTATACGACCACTTATATATGATCCATTAGGGCTGCACACATAGAGCAATGAACACTAGTTGAACCGACTCTTAAAAGCTATCGAAATGACTAAACGGGCCAAAGCCACCAAACGGGTCAAACTGGGTCGGATCTAATCACATCATGGGTCAACCTATATGACCATGGGTCAAACAAGTCAACCCATGGTGATCATAGTGGTGGTTGACGAGCCAAAGGGTGGGAGGGGAGAAAATTTAGGAAACTTTTCTCCCATCCCACAATGATTGGAGGAAAGAAACCTAAGGCATTCTATTCCCTATAAATAGAGGCCTATTTGTTAATTCCAACTTGCACCTAAATGCTTCTTTCTCCCTCCTTGGTAGTTCGATCCACACCATTTGGTGTGAATAGTTTTCCGAACAAGCCATTAGTTAAATTTTCGACCCTTATAGCTTTGTGTTTGCGAGTTGTGGCTAGCACCTAGCTAGTGTTCGTGATTTGTTCTCGTGTATAAGACTATTGAGGGATTATACTTTGGATTCTAGTACATGACAGAATTCAGCATTTCACCTTCTTTTAAGAGGTAAGTGTTTCTTCTTTCTTGTTTTAGTTTTACTATATTGCATGCATGTATGGTCTTGGTTTGGGAATTAAATAGTTTAAATGTTTTGTTAACACGCTTCCGCTTTATATAATTGATTAGATTATTTATTACTTTGATAAATTAATTAGATTAATTTATTTACTTGTTTATTAATTTGAAAAATTAATGGTTTATAATTAAGTTGTTTTAGTTATGTACTTTATAACTTGTTTCAACTTATGATAATTTTTAATGTGTCACCATGAGTTACCAACTAATTACTTTTGAACTAAACAAGTGTTTTGGTTAACGAAAACAACACTCGGATGAAACATATAGCACTTGACTATCATTTTGTACGTGAGCCGGTTATAGCAAGAAAGTTAATTAAAGGTTTTTCATATTCACTCAGCTGACCAACCGACTGATGCTTTGACTAAACCATTTGCCAAAGTTCTGTTTCTCAAGTTCAGATCCAAAATGGACGTTACCGATAGATCATCCATCTTAAGAAGAGAGATGTCTTTTCTTTATTCAACAGGTTGTACATTTGCTATATAATCTACAATAATCAATCACAATTATATACCTATATTAAAGGAGAGGGGAATGAATAGTACCATCTCCATTAATATGTTGCCATGTGGCCTATATTGCCAGATGGCCCAATCGGAAAATGCCACAAAGATTATTTATATTTTCTTTTTCAATTTTCATCTTGACAAGTGGTTCATTGAGAACTGACACATCCTAATTTTAATTTTTATACCTATTTTTTTTTTGTCCATTGAGAACTTGACACGTCCTAATTTTTGGTTTTATACTTAAATCAACGACAAACACGATAGTTAGTTGAAGCCCAACAGTTTTTTGCCCATTTTTCTATTTCGTGGTTTGGTTTTATATGTGGCACCCCATTTTTGGTTTTTTTTTTATATGTATACGGTATTGTAAAGTTTTAAACGATCTTCGTATGAGATTTTTGAATTTATAAATATTATAACGAATCGCATCAATAACAAATGCAAACACGCTAGTTGAATTCCTGCAATGCGGGGCTAAGAAACCATCTAGTTTATATCATAACAGTGGGCACCTTCGCTTTAATTTGTTTATCTAGGAATATAAATGATGAGTATCAATAGTGATGAATTATTGAACTTTTTTTTTAATGTTTTTTAAGTTAAGGCCTCTCCCAATGGGGGGTGTCATGGCCCTTCATCATACAAGATGAGAAGGATGCCATAGGCACCACCCCCTTCTAGCCCCTTCATCATCTTTTCATTTCTTTTTTTGGAATTGGTTCGACGGGAAGGATTGGGCCCACTTGCTGTGTTTAATTGTGTAAGAAGATAGAGTGTGTGGGGTATGTGGGAGTGTATGTGTGTGTGGGTTTATAATTTTTTAATTGGGGATGAGGTGAAGATGAAGGTATGATAGGGAAGGGGTAGTTCTTGGGTGTATCTTGGAGAGAGAAAGCTGATGTGGCAGTGAGGATGAAAAGATGATGGCGTCAGGATAGGAAGAGGCCTAAGAGCTTGCCAAGGTGGTTGTTATTCCCTAGGCCCACTCCTCTAGTAGTATAAAATATATATATATCCTCTAGTAGTATATATATATCTCCTTCTTTACTAAAGGAGAAGTCCTAAGCATGTCAGCAAAGCTGATGTGTCGAGCAATCAGATAAGCCACATAGGATTTCTTACATCACCGATGATGAAATTTGTGTGTGTTTTGAGGTGTATTTAGTACGTGTAGAAAAGTGTGTATAAAGTGTGTATATTATTATTATTACACATCTGTATATATGTGTGATAATAAAGGGGCGGGATTTTTAAAATTTAAAATAAAGCTGCAAATCAATCAATGAACCCATTTTAAAACACATCTCTGCTCTCTCTCTTCTCAAACCTCCTAAGATTTCTTTCACTCACACATCTCCTGATATGTGAGATTTGAAATTTGCAATGGGTTTTAAAGAAACTGAAAAATATTAACATTAGAAAGAAGATGAATTTTCAATCTCTTTGAGCAGCTGGTCTTCAATCTCTTTCTCTATATCTATACTTACTGGTAACACGGGCAACTATTGACTTTAATCGAATGGATGGTGATGATATATATTTATTTTAAGAAGATGTAACATCAACACCATCACCGCAGGTACTTTGTTGTATACAAGAGATTGTTGTATTTATGTAATAATTTTATATTTTCTATATCTATATCTACATCTATCTATGTTGCTTTTACTCGGACTGATTTTTTTGTTGTTGTTGTTTGTGATTTTGTGTTATGGTATCCGCTTTGTGGATAAAAGGGGGCGACTCAGTATCTTATCAAATGGTATATATATATATATATATATACATATATTCAGATTCATACTTTCTTGATATTCAGATCAAGTAATCGTTAATGTGAGGGTTTAAATGACAGATCGTTGAAGGAGATTAATGAGGTGAGAAGGTATTTAGATGCGATGATGTGTTTTTTTGATATGGATTGGGTTTATTTTCGGTAACAATTATTTATTTATGTAGGGGATGCTTACAAAAATACTCAGCACATAGCCGAGGAGCAAACAGAAGGTATGGACATTGATGTGGCTACATAGTAAAGATGCATCAGGCTTGGTAATGCATTTGAGTTTTTGAATGTTATTATTTTAAAAACTGGTGTTCGTTTTTTTGCACTGAATTATGTTGAATTGTAAAAGATTTTTCCTAATTTTATTTATGGGCTACTGGTTCCACGAGGATGGATTAAAGTTAAATAATTCTTATGACATTTAAACTCTTGTGTGGATTTATTATATCACATATCTCAATCTGTTTGGTATTTTATAAAGATGAGAACTTTTTATGAGATGAGGATAGAAATGTGGATTTTGGGCTGCTGCTGCTACTCCAAATTGTACTAAAAGAAGTTGATGTCATTGTTGAATATAAAATATATTGGGGGGTGGGGGAGCTATTTTTGTAAAAAAAAAAAAGTAACAATAATAACAAATGATGATGTTTATATGTGTTTTTTTATGCATGCCAAGTGTTTGATATAATGTCCAAATGAAATATTGACATATAGATAGCAAGGGCTCAACATGAT
>JAOEHQ010039978.1:0-12396 GCA_025447715.1 Asclepias incarnata | reverse complement strand
CTAGTGGCCACAGAGGCTCACCTGCTCTGACTCTAGGCTCGCAAAGCGAGTCAGCTCTTGGGATTAGTCTGCTCGCAAAGGACACCCATGATTACCAAAAAAAAGAAGAAAATAATAGATGGTGGCACGCAGACACAGCTACATGGCTTCTTCTTCACAATAGACAGTGACAATAATTGAAAGCAATAGATAAATTCTAGTAGTTAATAAGTTGACTATGTGAGGTATCTTTCTATATCTTCTAATGCACAAAAATGTGTGGTATAAATCATACAACAATCCACTAATACTCTCTTTTTCTTCTCTCTTTAAAAACTTCAAGATGTTTGTTAGTGTTTGTTTTCAAAATGAAAAGTTTTCTTTTAGCATGTCACAACTGTAGGTTCTTTTTTGTATTTCGTCCACCATTAACATCACTAATAATGGAATTTTTAATAACTTGGGTTCATAATATTTCTTTACGTACTTTTCCTTCATCAAAGACCACTTTATAAATTTGACAAATGGTCATGTACCTCTTTCAAACTACAAGATAGTCAAACACTTCTTTAAAATATGTGTCAGGTCGATATAGCAATAAAGTGTATACTATATGCACAATGAATTTTTTTTAATAGATTGGTAATTTGGTATCCTGTTTTTACGATAACCATAATGCTAAATGTGGTATTTCTAAATACAATATCCATGTCGACACACCCAAATCCATTTATACCCTTGCCAGTTGCCACGTAGCAACACAGTTATCAAATTCCTGTTTACCAGTCATAGGCCTAATAATATCATCAAATGACTAGTCAGATACTACAATGAACACCATCATTTACCTCTACGTAATTCACTAGTCTCGTGTTGGCTATTGATCGGCCGGTGGAGGGCCCCAAAGGGTGGAATTATCAACTTATACATGAACATTATAAAAGAGTCAACCTTGTTACAGAAACGGTCAATAAATGATTTTTAAACCAAGGACAGCGGTAACAACAAGCAAACTTGTAACCTTTAGTCTCTTCACTTTAACATAATTATATATCAAATAAACATTTAGCAAGAACAAAAAGTCTCAGAAAACTGATACCTATGCCAAATTGCCAATTATGGACGAGATTCTATTTCACAATAATAATAGCTAGGAATGTGCAAAACTCAAATTTAAACAGTGATACCAACAAATCATACCGTACTATAACAATACCAGCTATAGCAAAAAAAAAAAAAAACAGTTTCCAGTATGGAACACGTCTGGTATGATCCGGGTCAATAGTCAAGACCTTTTTTCCTTCTTACCTTAGTTAAACAAGTCCATTTTGGTTAAAATCCAGGCTAAAATCACTAGCCAGACTCCTGTTCACAGTATAGTTTGGGATCAAACCGGTATTGAAACCAAACATGTGCTATACACTACACTATACAGTACACATAATCTCAAATTTTCCTAGTACTGTTCAGTTGACCATCAAAAACAAAAGGCTATAGATGATGGTCATAAACCTAATCAACCACCAAAACTGAACATAAACAACCATATTTACTTTACATACATGAATAATTAAATACTCCGTAATTAAAGTATATACTAAAACCTTGGGGAATTTCTCGTCCAATTGACAAACAGACAGTTTAAGGAAAACATAAATGTTATAGCTTACTTTTTACTCAAATGACACTTTAGTCATTCACCATTTAGTTAATACTTTTTTGAATCTTGTTATACTAATTTTAATTAGAGGTAATATGGAAAAACTTAATCATTTACGCTAACCATATTTTATAACAAATTAAATTAGTAGAATGGACAATTACTGAGTAAGGGCACCACCAAGGTGTCGTCATATCCATCACAAGAGGTCTCAATCTCTCAGGTTCGAACCTCCCTAGATAAACATCTTGGTGTGGGACAGAAAAAAGTTGTGGATACTCGAGTTAAGCCGTGTACATCTGAGTCAAAAACTTGCCCGTCCCGGATAATGTGAAAAGAAAAACCTCATCTGTGAAAGGAGTATGAGATTACCTATACTTGACCATTTCAGGAAACAGCAACACATCTCCATCCAACATCTCCGTACCTTCCCTTCCTTCACATATCGTCAACAAAGTCTACACACATATATAAAATAATTTAATATCACAAAACTCACAATTTACACACCAAAATTTAAATTTAAAAAATAATAACCAGAAATCAAGTGAATAAATAGACCTTAACAGGAATGTCATTCTTACGAGCTTTAAGAGCTCCAGCAAGAAGCTTAGGAAACGGATGTAAGTCAGAAGACTCAACACGTGAAGGCCACGTGTCATGCGTCTTGTAACACAAAATAACATGACGGTCGTAACTTATAGCTGTTCCGGCGAGTTTTTCGGTGTGCATCTCCGGCCGCTGGAAACCGAAGTTAAGATTGTCGTCGGTCGACGGAGGAGGAGGAGGAGCTACGGTAGTGGTACCGTTTTCCGGTACGGCGGCCATAGGGACGGAGTGAAAGGGAAAGGAGAAATCAGAGAGATAGGGGGAGAGGGAATAGATAGTAAAGTGAACGGCGGGAAACCGATTAGGATTTGCGAGCATTTGTATTTATTTGATATTGATGTATGTATTTTGGGAGGTATCGACGAGTACTTGATGTGGTAGGTCAGTCTGACTTTTTATATCCATCCTATCCAATCTTTGTGCTTCTTTGACTGTTGAACAACCTGTGTTTCACTGTTTTGCTATTTTATTTTATTTTATTTTCTATTATTCCTAGTTTAAGAACTACAAAATAGTAAAATTCTTATGTCATTACTAGGGAAATTAACAAATTAAAATAAAATAAAATAAAATAAAATAGATTTTACTTTATATTTTAGATAAAGTCTTATCTTCAACATAACATTAATTGAAATTTTTGTTGAAACATTAATTATCTAGTTGTCGATATAAAATGTTTTTGGATGAATTAGGCTACACGTGGCTATGAATATACTTTGTGTTAACTTTCCATCTTATGTGGACGAGAATCTTTTCTATAATTTCTCATCAATCATGTCTCGTGATCCATAACGTGACCAATAAACTTTTACAAAGGATACCGTATCTTTATATCAAATATTTGGTTCTGTAAGACACACACTTTCATCAAATAATAAGTCCATTTTTATTTGTTCTAATCTAACATGTTCCACTTCAAGTAAAATAAAAATAATATAAATTAGCCAAAACTATTATCAAACTTTTAAATCCTATGTGTACGTATGGTTAATTCTTGTGTATATATTTTACTTAAAAAATAGTTGCAATCGGCAAATAATATGAATGAAAAAAACCTTTTTCATTTGCCTATTTAAGTTTTAAATAACTCAACCAATTATTAAATCCAACTTGAACTTAGTCTAAACTCTAAAGACAGGAATATTTTCTAGTCTTGATTGGGACAAGGGGATGTACACAAATTATTTTTTTCTATTTTTTTACATGTCCATGTGTAAACAAAATTCACATAATTGATATTTTTGTATATTAAACAAGCACTCATGCATGGACGGATAGATATACATGTTCATTATCTACCAAAAACCCGAGTATGCATAAATTTGATGTAAATGCATTCGAGATAGATAAATAAAATTAAAAATATGATTATTTTTTTTCAATTTTATTACTTACAAATGTTATTAAACATGAAATAATGAAATTAAGTCTAAATTATGTTAAGCTTTATGAAGTATAATAATCAAATTCAAACTTTTATATATACTTAGCAATTTTATTTTAATAGTATTCTTATTTAAAGACAACTCCTTGTAACTTTGTTATCAAACAAAAATGCAAAAAAACAAGTGACTTTCTATTTTAAACTTAATTTAAACTAGATAAAGAGTTAAAAAGAAAACTGCATTTGCAATTTCATAAGCCAATTGGAACTTACAATAAACATTAACAGGAAAAGGAAAACACATATTTTGTGTTCCTCTGAAATCAATGAACTCCTTAAAATAAGTCAAAAGAAATCAATCTCTAAGTAGTTACCAGAAGGCTTCACATCTACTCCAGCATTTTCCGGTGATGGTTTTGGGATATCCGGGGGAGTAGCACAACGGATCAACGCCCAGTTCACACTTTGGAAAAACGGATGTTGTTTGATCTCCGTAGCCCCTCTCCTATACCCCAACCGATGTTGAGGCTCTTTTACAAGTAATCCCCTGATCAAATCCCTCGCCGCAAAACTAACTGATGGTGAGTCGGGAAACCTCAGGGGTTGGCCGACCACGTTAAACAAAGTCGCCCGGTTACCATTTCCTTTGAAGGGAGTTTTCCCGTACAAGAGCTCGTAAAGGAAAATCCCAAAAGTCCACCAATCGACCGCGCTCCCATGGCCTTCACCTTTAATAATTTCTGGAGCTAAATACTCGTGGGTCCCAACAAACGACATTGACCGGGCGCTTGTAGGCTCGGCTATGAGTTCGGGAAGCGGCGAGACTTGATTGTATATTTCAGTTTTGGGCTTTGGTTTCTTTTCTTTTTTGGGTTTGCTCATGAATCTGGGGACAAAACATGAGGGCTGGATGCAGGCTGTTTGAACCACACAAGATGGTTCAATGCAAGACGGCTGGACACAGTAGCCGGAATTCTTTGTCTCCACGGTGGCATTTGTAGATCTAACCAGCTTTGGGTTCACGGCACATCTCAAAGAGAGGTCAAAATCCGAGAGCATTATGTGACCATCTTCACGAACCAAAACATTTTCCGGTTTGAGGTCTCTGTAAATGATCCCAAGCATATGCAGATACTCCATAGCAAGAAGAACTTCCGCCACATAAAACCTACAAATAATTGGTTTTAAATTAATTGTTGAAAAGTTGAAAATTCAAAGATCCATTACTAAAGCGCCACAAAGAATTGCTCTCTTTTTTATCTTTACTCTATGTTTCCAATTTTGTAATTCAGATGACGACAATGGATACTTAAAGGATGAAGAAGGTCAGGATAATGACAATTTGATAGGTAGAAACTATGTGATAATGTACACTAAATATCTAAATACACATCGGTAGACCCTTAAATCCTAACAAAACTAAATCATCATAAGTTCATAAGTAAGTTGTTCAAAGTTAAATCACCGTGACATGAGATTTTATGCCTTCTCAGTGTCACGTTAGCAAAACCCCTGTATTGTGTCCCCATAATGACACTATGTATAATTTCTTCGAACATCCCAACTTCCCACAAAACAATATATTAGAGGCGGTATTATCAATCCATTTACTTATAAATGGGTTTAGGGTTGGAATGTGTTGGAAGTAGCTAAAAGCGTATTTAATATGCATACAACCTCTTAAATCGTATAAGATACAAAGTTTGATTAACCATTTAACCTTACAAAAAAAAAAAGAAGAAGTTGGATTGAACTTTGTAATAATGTAGTTTTCATAGTTAACAATTATGTATAAAAATGTGAATGAAAGTGCTTAGGACTTTAGTCTCAACACGATCCAACCTGTTTTTACGTACAAAAAATATTGTACAAATACGATCCACAAAATCCCTTTTAGCAAATCTAAAATGCCAGACAAATTAGGAAAGTGAGTTATACTGAAAGCATTTAGCATGCAAAGCATGAGAATGGAAAGAAAATCACTAACCTTGCTGCATGCTCGGAGAAATATTTCCCGGGTTGTTTTTGTCTAAGCGCATGCAAATCTCCACCGGGGCAGTACTCCATCACCAAACACGACAATTTCTCGGTGTCAAAGTGAGTATACAAAGTGGGAAGAAACGGGTGATCCAAAGATTGCAAAATTTCTCTTTCCGTTTGGGCCCTCAATAGCTTATTCCTACTTGCAAGAGCCGCTTTATCCATCACTTTCATGGCAAAATAACTTCTTGTCCCAATCAATTCAGAAAGATAAACACTCCCGATATCCCCACATCCCAATCTCTTCAAATGCCTAAAATGCTTCATTTCCAACATACCAGAATCATTTATAGACCTCACAACTTGAATCGCTTCCCATCTTGAGTCATTTTGCATATGGGGTTTGTATATTGCACTGGTGAAACTACCCGAGCTACTTTCTTCACTAAGATCACTTCCTGTGCTTTCCCTATATACACTCGTTTTATTGCTTTCAACATAATCACCCGAAATCCCGACGTCACCACTTTCAATAGATTTCTCGATGCTACTTCCACCATCACTAATTTCGGTGTTGGTAAAGCTTTGTTTGGCTTCAGTGAAGTTTGCAAGGGAGTATAAACTACTTTGCGGGCTCGGGCAAGATGTAATTTCAGGCTCATCATGTTTGATGCCAGCTTTCGCTTCTAATGCTAAAATTTGTTTGTGAAAGTATTCTTTAGCAGTTTGATCAAGAACGGTATTGGGTCCCACAATTTCTGATTTTCCTTTATGATCATAGGAGCTTTTATGAGATCGTTTTGAAGTGCCACTGGAGTGCGTGGACGTGTGGATTGTGTCGGGTTTTGAGTGCTTTGAAGGGTGATGGGGAGGTCGGGTTTTTCCCGGTGGATTGAAGCCTAATAATGTTGTGGAAGCATGGCTAGTTGACAAAGAACTGACTCCATCAACAAGTGAATCCATTCAAATTTATCTGCCACACCCTGATCAAATAATATCAAACCCTGTAACAAGAAGAGTTTCAGCATCTGTTAAGACAAAATTACCTACAAATTCTTCAAAAGCAAAAATCGCAATAAACGTTAACATACTTTAACTTAAAACTTTTATTTCGTCACACGTATTTAAATAGAGCTATATAAACCACTGTAGTTTTTGAAATTGAATACTTTAACTTATTACTAACGAAAAGATTGCAACACACATGTGATCTCTAATTCTCTATAATGGATTTCTAAATATGGATGGTAATTATATAAGATTAGTCTAGTTCAATGACTAACTTCCAAATACAATAACAATATGTTAGCTATCTGTTGCACCTTACCCGAATCAACTTACTCAGGTCATCTCCGATGGCATGCTCTATCCTCTCCTCTATCTCTAAATATAGAGATAGAGAGGACCAAAAACTCACCCCAATGGATCCTCTAAATTTTTACAGGATCCAACTTTGCTCTATATACAGAGGATCACTATTCATCTTCTAAAACTACTTTTTGATTATAATCTATTTGTTTATTGCAAATAGAGTAAGGCTTATACAGTAATGGTTGGAGATACAATTTTTAAAGGATGAATTTGCTATAAAGATACTCTGTTTCCTCTGTATTTAGAGATAGAGATAGAGATATGGATGGAGATGGCCTCAGGACTTAAACGTTTACAAAAAATCACCAAAACTGTCTTAAAACTGCAAATCGCATTATCGCAACATCTAGTAAGTAGTAACATATTATTTTTTTAATGATTCTAATTGGTTCACTTCCCTATAATCACATTAGTTCAAAATATGATTTATTTGGGTAATTTTAACAAGAAAATGATACATGTAGATATATTTAAACATCCAAATTACGATTTTCGGGGTTTAACATCTTAGCAAAGATTTTCTAAATCAAAGTGAAAGTAAATTAATTTCAATGTAAACTACCCACATCAAATACTATTCAACATTTCCAAGTTAACTTAAGAAATTACTAATAGCCCTGAGGCTTATGATTAACTAGCACAAAAACATAGTACATGGCGGTTGACAATTACTTTCAGCCGACTGTCATTTTCCATGTACAATACCAAAATCCTTAAAAAAGAAAAACATAAAAGTTCATAAATCCACCGACTTAGTAAAGAAAACAACCCCATTATAATTATAAAACCACAACAAAACTCATAACATAAAAAGTTACAAGATTTATGAACACAACTTACCAAAAAATTAATCACCCAGAACACAAAAATGCACAACAAATCCAAAAACACCAAAATCTGAACTGGGTTTTTCAAATCATTGAATAAAGATTAAAACTTTATTAAAAATAAGAATACCTGATTAAACTTTCATAACTGAAAAGAAATGAACTTGTGCCTGTTTTAACAGATCCGATCGAAAAAGGATAGAATCCTTTATAACTAATTGGGATTAATTTCATAACCCAGATGGCATTTGTGTGATAATTAGCTGGATTAATACTAATAGGGTTAATAATAATAATAATCTGGTGTTAATGGTATATTTTTTTTGGTTTAAAAAGAATCATAGAATGTGCTTTGTTTCTACTCTCTCTTTCTTTAAGAACCTTGTACGCAAGAACTACACAAAGCAAAGCACAAGAACAAGGCAGCTATTAAGCCGTCTTTTATTTGAAACTTAATACTTTGGTCCTTAATGTTTTCTCCTTTTTCTATAAGAGCCCCTTTTTTTCATAGCATTTTCTTGTGATATTTAGGACGTGTCACCGTGGTTAGGATTTAATGTCTCTACAAGAAATTTTAGATTGAAATCTTTTAAAAATAAATGTTTTGAGATTGTTAGAAAAACAGTTTTAAAATAATCCAGATTAGACCTCATACATTTAAATCAAAAACTCATCATTTCTAAATAATCTAAACAAAGAATACATCTTTTATTTACCTATTATATAAAACAAAATTAAAACCTCCGGTTTATGATCATCTCTATGTTGTGAGAAACAAATAAAGAAGAATACTTTTAATTTACATAGTATTGTTCTTTATTTACCATTTTCTAATACTTGGTTAATAAGACTTCTAATTTGTTTCAATTTGAAATAATTATAATCTTGAAAATCTATACAAATGTGCAAGCAAAATATAAACCAAATTCTTAACTAATCATCTTTCATTTCGACTTAAGATAATCCTAATCTTAAAAACATAGACATCTCTTAGTCTCTTACATGTTAACTTAGTAAAGACAATCTTGATATTTAGGAAATTTGCAAAGTCAGTTTTGGGACTTGAAAAGAAGAAATTTAGGCTCGAGAATTAGATGGTTTGTTAGCATGGCCGGTCACAAATCTCTGACATGTCTGAATATACGTAACTCTTCTCAAGATACTGTATAAGTTATGTTCATTTAGCCATTTTTTTTTGTGATGATAATGCATGTTTATTGATGTAAGAACGGACTAATTTGTAAAACTAAGAATGAATAGCACTTTTTCCTCTCATTTTGGCCTTGTGAATGCTACTTCACTTTGTCTTGAATGAGAGGCATGTGCTTGGAGTTAATCGTCAATGCTTTGATGAGTTGTCTATCGATCTTCTAAAATATCTAGTGTAAGGCGTTATGGTTTTGAATTATGTTGTCGATCATCATTATACCAAACTTACAAGTGGACAAATATTTGTTTTTAATCTTGATCCAATTGTTCTCTAAAAATTGCGTCTCTCTTATATATCAAACATTCTTTCTTTAGTAACGACTACACTAGAAAATAGAGAAAATACCACTAATTAAATATACTTGACTCGCTAACAATTTTAAAGTTGTATAAATTAACAATTAACAATCGTAAGGTACTAAAATACATTTTATCATTAATATGATTAGAAATAATTCAAACTTCAATTTTTAAAAATCAAATATTTGAACTTATTATATTGTTCCAGTTTTTATATTTGATAAATAAAAAAAATAAAAATAAAAAGGAAGGTAAATGGGTGGTAACTTTCTGGTCTCATGTATCACATTGGTACCTAAAGCATACACCGCATAAAACTCATGTCCGGTGACTCATCATCCTTACACATGGATCACAAGATATAATTTCTCCACTTGCCTTTGACAAGTTTCGAACATGTAACCTGCAGTCTTCATCTGTGGCCTCATGTGGTCACATGGTGGTGGTACCACTCCATTTATTAATACATTGGTTCCGGTTTTTATATTTGTAAATATGCATTTTGCTTATTTACTAAATTACTAATATAATGTTATAATAATACAACATTTATATTAACATGCATAAAGTATTTGTACTTTTACCATAAAATTCAGGGGGTGGACTTTTGATGTGGAAGGTACAAGTTTTTTATGCAGGTTATTGACAGCCCTAAGGGCTGTCATTAGAAAAATCATTATATTATAAATTTTTGTATGTACTATTATTTCTTATTTGAAAATTTTCTAGCCTTTTGTGAATTTTTACTATCGTTTTTGTAAAATTCTAAAATCATATACTTTTTCGAAACAAAGAGATATATAAAAAATAAAAAATTTAAAAACTCGCTACTATTATAAATATATTTTTAAATTTAAAAACTTTATTTTAAACTAAAATTGATATAAAACATCTTTATCTGAAATTCAAAATTTTCTTTTATTTTTTCACATCTTAAATAATCATATAATAAAATTATTGTAGATTTAATAAATAAGTAAAAGTGTATGTTTATAGATTTATAAACTGAAACAATATACTAACTAAGTTTTTTAATTTTATTAAATTAATTGTTTACATTCTTGATAATCATATTAAAGATAAAATGTATTTTTAATAGCAAACATTTGATCAATTATATTTTATATATACACCTTAAAAATTACTTATTAGTGAATCAAGGTAGAAGAATAGTTTGTTAGCCAAGTTTAGGATTCTATGTTACCCCTTTAATAGTTTAAGGTAGTAAAATACCTAATCAATCAAATTTAGGATACTAACATGTATTCTGATCTTTACGTAATACATTTCATTGGAGGATGTTGACCAAGTTATAACAAAATGAGCACAATTGGACACACGAATTTTCTTATCTCGTATTTGTTCATATCAAAACAATTAAGGTGACTTGGTGGCCAAATGTCATAATATTTTCACAATGAATTTCAGTTTGAATCTTTCTAGGTAAATTTGGTTATATTCAGAAAAAAGTTCAAAAACAATTATAGAAATACTCCAGTTAATCTTCGTACATCCAAGTTAAAAATTGTCATTTTAAACTAAAAAGAAAAGGGTTTTGCTAAATACAATCCTAAGGGCTGTAGTTAAGGTGCATAAAATTCAGGGGGTGGACTTTTGATATGGAAGGTACAATTATTTTATGCACGTTAACTACAGTCCTTAGGACTGTATTTAGCATTTTCCAAAAGAAAAAAAGACTCATCCATTTATTCGTTTGACTTGCTTTGAGGATAAAATACCCAAAATAAATCTTGAAAATCAATCATCGGACCCTATCCAAATTAAACTCACTATTGATTAAACATTGGAAACCATAAGTTAATAATTCACTTTATAGGCAACGTGACATTAACTAATTTGGTAGAGATTTTTGTCTTTTGGGTAGATATCAAGATTTAATCCTTTATAATGTGATAGTTTAGTATTATTTGGTGTAATTTAATAGTATATTTGCGGTTAAAAAAAACAATTCATTTTAAGGTCTTGTTAAATATAGCCCTATGAATTTAATTAAGATGCATAAAATAATTGTAAACTTATCATAAAATTTAAAAAATGACTTTTTAACAAAAAAAAATGTACAATCTTTTTATACATCACGTTAACGGGGCTGTCTATTTCCACCACTTGGTGGAAATAGACAAGCATTAAATGTTTGTATAGTCTGTATTGTTTATTATACGATACAAACGGTTAATGCATAAAAAGAGGGTGGAAATAGCAATGCCCACGTTAACAACAACCTTAGCAATGTATTTAGTATTATTTTTTTTTTGTTTTATAACAGTAACGGTAATTCATTGGTTGTCTCGTGAATGAGCACATTGGATTTTATAGTGGTAAGGTGTCAGAGACAGCTAGGTGAGAGAGTACAAGATTGACTCGTGTCGAAATAATTTGTGAAAGGAAATTACTAACTTTTATTTATTATTAAGGGACTGCAATTATAATAAAAGTAATCACATGGGGTTTTATTGTTAAACTATATAAATGACCGCAAATAGTGCCGCCGTGCCACGTGAGCCATGTGCATCCGGCTGTCATCGCCCGCTCGGCGCTTATTATTGTATTCATTGCCCCTTAAACGACACCGTAAAGCTTCATTTCTTCGAAGATTGTTTTAGTTAATTAAATTATCTAAAAATTCAAAGACAATTATTTGTAGTTTTTTATTTAAGATTATTATATTTTTGTACTTATTGATATAGGTATAAGGTACGATAAAGATACCCAGAGCAACAGTTTTCAAGTTACAATGTTAGTGCTTTTGAGATTATTGTCCCCTTTTAAGACAAAAATGATATACACGCGATGATAAAGATATTTGTTTCTATAATTTGTATTTATAAATTATTTTTATCACATATGATAAAATGTGTCATGATGTGAAAGAAATACATATAAATACATGTCACTAATTATACGTATGGGATGATGAAGTAGGAATAAAATGTTGAATGATATAGCAATACATATAGAAATATAAATAGTAAATGATACTCTAGTTTATAAAGTAAATTGTACTAATGATTTCTAAAGTAGACTAACCATGTTATAACTTTTAAAAATATGGACTA
>JAOEHQ010039967.1:0-12397 GCA_025447715.1 Asclepias incarnata | reverse complement strand
AGTATTATACACACATGAATACACACACAAAATACACCATCAAATACACACCAAAATCATCATCGCTTACATCATTTGTCCTATGTGGATACGCTCATTGCTCGACACATCAGCTTTGCTGATGTGCTTTGCTGATGTGCTTGGTAGTTCTCCTTTAGTAAGATAGGAGATTTACATCAGCAAATAGTCAGCAAAGCCTATGTGGCTATGATGAACGGCTGACAACTCAGCTTTTGTGATATATACCATGGACTCTCCTCTATATAGATAAGGGATATATATATATATATAATATATATATATCTATATATATATATATGGAAAAATTACTTTAAGAACCCCTAAAAGGTCAGGAACCTTTAGAAACCTTAACCAAGGGTATAATAGTAAAATTGTTTTTTGATTTTATTTTATAAAATTTAATAAATATAACATTTTTTAAATTTCCTTAATTGTAGGGATCACATATGATCCAATCTCGCCGGAAAATCACATATGATCCAATCTCGCCGGAAAATCACACATGATCCAATCTCGCCGGAAAACACATATGATCGTCTATAATATTGCCGGAAATCACATATGCTCATGTAAAATTTAATAAAAAATCACATATGCTCATATACAAATTAGTATCAATTTTTAAGTTTCACTCTTATTAACAATTTACAATATCGTTGGAAAATCACATATGCTCATCTTATAAACAATTTACAAATATCGCCGGAAAATCACATATGCTCATCTATTAACAATTTACAAACTCGCTGGAAATCATATATGATCCGATCACGTCGGAAAATCACATATGCTCCAATTTACAAATTCAGATAACATTGAACATCAAAAAAAACTATCAATAAAATTTACAATCGATAATAGAAAAAAAAAACATTAATTTACAACCTCTGGCCGGAATATTTAACCAATTCGGCGGCGGTGGTGGCGGAATCCGGCTGTGGGTGGTGAGAGGCGTCGGCGGTTTCCGATCGGGAGTGGTGGATCTGAAACATACCAGAGGGGTTTCCGATCTGGGTCCGGCAGCGGGTGGTGGTTGGCGTCCGACGCGCAGAATGGATGATGAAGAAGAAGACGACGGTCGGGGACTGGGTGAAGAAGAAGCAGACGACGGTGACAGACTAGATAAAGAAGAAGAAGAAGAAGACGACGACGGCGGCATATACCGGTGGCCGGCTGGAACCCTAATCCGGCAGCCGGAATTTGTGAGGAAAGTAGAGAGGTTGTATGTTTTTTTTTTAAAGATTTGTGTTAGTGAATAGAAAAACATATATTTATGGGTGTAAACTGACCATAATACCCTTTCCATCTTTTTCTCTTATTTCCAATTTCTACATATTTACAATTCTGCCACTATCAATATGATCCATTGGATTGAATTATTTAATGGCTGAGATTGATTTGAAAGGTTCCTAAAGATTCTTGACTTTTTAGGGTTCCTAAAGTAACTTTTCACTATATATATATATATATATATATATGGGGATATGTTGGTTGCTGTTAACTGCCTCCTGCTGCCCTCACATTCAGGGGGGCTGTTTATTTATTCATCATGTAACAAATTTATTTGTGAGGGGGACTGCATCTATCAAATATGCAGTCAACTGCATATTTGATTTTATATATATTATATTATCCTATTAATCCATTCGCAAATGTTTATATACTTTACATCTGTGCTTTTTTCATGTGGAAAATACGACCTAGAAATTGCTCAAATAGGCATTTTTATCGGACTTGATAAGAAAGGTGATATCCATTTTCCTGGCTCACGAGTCACGACCCTTGACAAAAAGTTCCAATGAAGGTTCTTATGTCACTATCTTAACTACAATCCCGTTGAAAACATCACTACGTGTTTGAAAGGGTATTGTGATAATTTGTTCCACAAACAATGTCTAAACTCCTCTTGGGTTGTAAGTCATCTTGACACTCAGTCAATCACCTGTTTTAATTATGGTTTTAATAAAGTTAACCAGGGTAATCCCTTTTACAAAAAAAAAAACAATGTCAAAACTCCTCTTATCATTTATAAATACACATGGTGTTTTATATCATTCTGTTGAGCCACATTGTAATAGCTTAGGTTTGGTAATGATAAACAATGTAAAAATACTTAAGTCTTTGGTTTCTAAGTTGAGTCAGTCTGATGGTCTAAGCTGACCAGTATTCACTTCTCTGTTTAGTATGTAATAAGTAAAGCAAGTGGTTCTTCAAGCTGCAACAACATGGAAGATAGCATTTGGTCTGAATCGAAGATGAAGATCAATGATAGAAGATCAAGCTGCGTGTGGAAGTCAGCTGGGATGAACATAGATGGCACTTAGGATCTTACAAGTGTTCTAAGCTGCCCTCATCCGTTCCGGATAAGCAATCAACCTTGGGATTGGATTAACACATGGTGACAAGACGTACGAGGTACTCTACATATCCCCAAGGTTGGTGGTTGTCTTATTCTATTAGGTGTCCTTTCTCCTATTGGCTAGCATAAGAGCATGTACGGTATCTTAGAGACAAGAACGAAGATGTCACTATCACAAAAACCACTTTGTGCAGAGCCATCCAGATATGAACATGTAGCTGCATTAGACACCATCCACGGTGTGGTATCTGCTTATAAATACCACACTTGGTGGCTCATAGAAGGTGTGCATAGTTATTATCCTATTCTCACAACATTATTCTCTGCTAAGAGAAATCAGCTTGAAGCTATGTTGTGTTCATATACTCAGTTTGGGCTAGTATTTTCTCAAAGATAGGAAAACAGAATTGTAACTTGTATTCAACCAAGTAGTTTGATTCCATGGACGTTTCTGTTCCACAACTACTTGTAAATTTTTGTTGATTTATCAATAAAAGAATTAGTTGAAAATTACATTTTGTGTTCTAACTTTAAGTTTGCATACTTATTTCTATTCAATATTCTATTTAAAGTTTGTTGTTGCTCTAAGATGGAAAGTGGACTTAATATTGAAGTGTTTTAAAAAGTTGTGAAAAAGTTGTATCCGCTTTTTGTACAACTTACTAAGACATATTATCTGTTAAAGGATAATCTTATTTATTTCATATTGTTGACCAACACATTCAAAAGGGTAAGTGCCCAGGAACCCTCTGATCCTGTAGAGGAGTATTACCTCTCAAGCTAGCAACCCTACAACGCTGCATTGGCGGTGGGACACCAGTGTCTTGGTTGGGCTACTGTTCTGCCTTCGGCAGGATTCGAACCCAGGACCTTAGTCCCCCAAGACCCCTTTATAAGGTGGCAGGTGGCCACTGCGCCATTAAGTGAGTGGTTAACCAACACATTCCTTAAAGTCAATTTTGTAATTAACAAATTTAGTATATAATAATGGAAGTGATATCTTCAGAATACCTTTTAGCAATATACAATAAATATACATATTTTACCGCATAGGGTATAACTGTATAAAAAATATATTTGTTACATATGAATATATGATTGAAAGGTATTGAACGAATATCACTCCTTTATAATTATGCTGTGAAAAAAGCCAATACATATATGCATGTAGTTCAATTGCTTGAAGAAAATATATAATTGAGTTCAAGGTTCAACCTCAAATCTTCATCCGATTCATGTTTAAATTTTTTACCACTTTCTTTTGCAACTTTATTGTTTAATCTTTTTTTCCACTTTTGCAATTCCTTTCTATTTAGAGGGTGATTGTGATTGCAATTTGAGCTGATTATCCGATTTTTACGTTTGCATAACGCAAATAATAAAAAAAAAAGTGTTTGGCAAAATAATTGATTATTTGAGTTTCCAAAGAGAAAACACATTTTTGAAAAAGTGGGTTGGAACATGCTTTTTCAAACTGCAGTTTTTAAACGTATAATCTATTTTATAAGTGCAACCCCAAACACCCCTGGTTTTTACATGACATATAAATATATAATGAAGTTTGCATGAGATATTTTATTTTATCATAAGATAAAACGTTGGATTAATTATTTACAAACCTACATGACATATTTAAATTTAGAGAAATACTACATTTATAAATAAATGCTTGCATGCAACGTTTACAAGTTAATGTGGCAATAGTAAAAACCAAAAGAATTATTTATGCTTTTAACTTCTTTAATTCTCTCTCCTTGTTTTATTATTTACGCACTGGTTTGTAAATATAGCATTTCTCTTAAGTTTAATATATCTTTTAGTTTTACGCTGCAATTTATCTTTTAGTTTTCAGGTATTGTTTGAGCATGAAACGACATGCTTAGTAACAATTGTGAATTGAATGTATGGAGGAGCGAAGTGAATATAGTTCACTTGCCTTGAATGTCTTGTGGCGATAAGTATTTATATGCAATAAGCCAATATATAACCCTTTTGTCATTTATGGACCGAGGTCGGGTTATGCTACCCGGACGTTGTGCATTGGCAATACTGCATTATATATGTATTAAAGGTGTACGTATAAAGTATGCATTCATGCCTATTTGGAGTCCGTCAAGAAAGAGGGGGTTAGGCCTTATGCCTACATATATATATATTTATACATTTGCAATAGTAGATACAATCAAAGGACGTCGGGCACGACTTAGAGAGTATGAGGCCGATCCGGCTCCATCTCCAATTGAATCCAAGGCCGACCCGGTTTTAGCTCCTTGGTGAACTCGGGGTACTTTTTATTCGATCAAGATCCACACCATTGCTTCTAGCAGACCCGGATAGCCTTTTGGCCGACCCGGTTAGGGGTTTTGGCCAACCTGCCTCTCTTTGGCATAAGGAATGATCCAGGCATCCAGCTAAGACATTCTTGGTCCGATTTGCCTTTAGTGCCGACTCGGCTTCACTCTTGGCCGACCCTGGCTAGGCTTCATCCAATCCGGCTAAGCCACTTGTACGTACATATATCAACTTGGATATTATATACGTAATCAAGTCTCCAAAGCAATATCAACAAGGAAATTGTCCTAGTTGCCTCAAGACAACGAGACGTATACCATGTTGATATGTCACGTTAATGTGGCCACCAAAACTACGGGAGTGAGTCTTGAATAGTGCACGCCATGACTTATAGTTTATTTGATCGGGTTTAAGGGTAAGACGCCAAGTTTTGGAGGTATTAGCATCAGTTGTCATCCGTTTAACATTTATATACAATCTAACACACATTTGATGATTGTAAATCAAATATGTCTATCGATTTAGCATAGCTCCGAAACCTTAATTTATATATCTCTACTTGAATTTCTGTTTTTATAAGTTAATCATTCCATTGTATAACAATTCATTTGGAACAATTTATAAAACATTTTCTCCCTTTTCCTGAGTTTTTGCACTTGAGGTGAATAAAAGTTCCATCAAGGATAGATGGTCTACCATAAAGAGTATTCAGGCCAGCCAACTCCAAAGGCTGAACTTTAATTGACTCTAAAGTTATTGGTTTCTATTGCAAAATGTTGCCTAGTGCAGGTACTCGAGATGGCTGGAATTGGTGTTTAGACATGTGCAATGTCTTTACAGTTACGGGCCTTTTGCACCTCATTTATTAAACATTGCTAATCACAGGCCAAGTAGGCAATGTTTTGGATCGGCGTGCATCACGAGTCATGACCAGTGGACTCATCCAGTAAATCCTCAATCAGATGATCACTACTTGTTTAGCTGTAAATGGGGTATAAGGTAATTTGCTTGGAACTGTTTAGCTGGTGGCGTTTTACCCCCAGCTACTTACTGCATGATTACTGCATATGAAGTTGATCTCCCTAATTGGTCTGGTTTTGGGTGGGTAACCCGTTGCCAGGTTACAGATAAACGAACATCTGATCACTTGTTCTAACTAAAAGCGTCCATTAATATTTCGTGTGTAACTTAAGGTTGATGCATCAAATGCTAACATATATGTATCATGATGGTTTAGGATCAGGTTAAGGCCATTTTTGAGCTTCATGCTACGATTCTATACAATTGAACACTTGAGACTGCATTTGAGTTATCTTTATTGATTTGTTTTACTCACATTTTTCATACTGTAGGTTAATTGCTACGTTGTATTGTGTCGACTGTGTGGAGATAAATGTAAACCGTAAGAAGCCAGACATTCTACTTAATTTCTTCTGTTTTTTTTTTATATATCTTTTAGGGTGAAAACTGAAAAGCACTATTAGTGCTCAATGTACATGCAATTTGTGTAGTGAGAAGGCAAACAACAAAACCAACAGTGGAGGATTATGTTACAGAGCTCTGACCCCATAGAAGCAATTGCAGTTGAGACACTAAGCATTGTGACCCATAAGGGTATGGTGAACCTATAATTCCAATTCTTAATCTGTGTATCAGTTATTGTGTTGGCAACTAGTAAGTTATGAAAGATTATGGAACAAATGCGAAGCAAATAGTGAGGAAATACAAGTGGCAACTTGACGAGTTAGACAGGTTGGATATGTGGTCAAAATGGTCTAGGTCCGGATCAAAGCAACATACACAACACTTGAGATGTATGATACAGTAGGATCAGGTTGTGATGCCAGTTTCTGAGCTTGATACCAGAGTCTACAAAAATTTGACACTCGAGGGTCATACTAAAGGTTAATTGTAACATCGAATTGTATCAACTGTGCAGCACTCAACAAGGTACACACCAGAGTCTACACCGAATATGTACTGTGCAGCATTACTCAACAAGGTACACACATCGTAACAAGCCAAATGTTTTACTCCCGTAATTTCTTCCTTTTTTATAACTTAAGGTACATGTGATTTGTGTTGTGATAAGGCAGACGAAAAAACTAATGCTGACCAATTATGTTAAGCATGAGCACATATAGAAGCAATTGAGACATTACACATTGTGACCCATAAGGCCATAAGGCTGCCATGAAGCTATATTTCCTATTCTTAATCCATCTGTTATTGCATTGTGTTAGCTAATAGCAAGCGTTGAGACCATGTAATCAAATAGTGATGAAATGCAGGGGGAAATATTGATGAGTCAAGCGGGTTTGGTAATGTTGAGTAATATGTAAAATTAATTTGATGATCAAAACTATAACATGTATCAGATAGAACCAACTAGTTCTAAAAACTATATCAAATAGAACCTAAAAAAGCCCAAACTAACAGATTTTGAGTCTTTAGGTACATTTATCCCTACATAGAAGCAACAATCAAAAGAGCAGGAAATCCATTCCAAATCAATATATAATAACACCAACACATATGTAATGATATATTCCATGACACATTCAATTTCCAACATACAAATGCATTATACATCCCTAAATTTACTCTTTTCCTAAAACTTCCCATGTGTGGAAACCAATTTCAGTTTTCAAAAGTGAACCAATCCACTACAAAAATAGAATGTGATTCATGATGCACAACCATAAATTCATTTTTCAACAATCAACATATCAAACATAAACATTAGCACTAGCATTTCATTTGTAATATCCAAACAAAACAAAAACCATAACATCACATATCTAAAATTACTCGAATATCATACATTACCAAACTCAGAACATCAATAACAAAAAAGGGGCAAACAAGACAATTAACATCATCACATCAAAACCCTAATCCATATCTCTACCCCCAAAGCATTCATTATATTATACTAGCTAAAATTACTTCAAAATGACATCAAATCAAATCAACATCATCATTATTAGTAGAATTAGTAATACCACTATCAGCATAGCCTTTCAGAGCATCACCAGTAAGCCTGCAAACTCTCCATTCTTTCATAACATCAGCCCCCATTTCCTCATAAAACTTAATAGCATTAACATTCCAATCAAGCACAACCCATTCAACTCTTCCAAACCCCATTTCTATTGCTTGTTTAGCAACAGCAGACAACATTATTTTCCCTAATCCTTTCCTCCTATAGCACTCCCTAACAAACAAATCCTCAATATAAAACCCGGGTTTCGCCAAAAATGTCGAATAGTTTGGAAAAAAACAAAACAAAACCAGCAACATAAACATCACCATTTTCCTGACCCACTAATGATTCAAACAGTTTTTCTTCAAGATCATGAACTGGTATTCAAGATTTAGAATCTTGGAAACGGGTTTGAAATTTGGGCCGATGGAAAGACACCACAGTACAAAAAAACCATGCACTTTGAAACCTCAATTGGTCACTGCTAAGAATAAAATTTTCAAAAATCACACAACCACAATCACATAGCAAAAAACCATTATATCCCTGATAAAACCAAAACATTTACATCCATCCTCCATTCCCATATTAATAACCAATATAACCCTCCTTTAACTTTGACAAACCATATAACACTCAACTTTGACAAACCCATCACTGCAACTCAAATCATCACTAAGCCATATTTTAAAGTACCCAAAAAACATGTAAAATGTCTTACTCATAATACTGTCAAAAGGATGTTAACATTTAAAAATTAGTGATTTAGCATTGTTTATATTAAGAATTGAAAAAGTCAAAATCAAAAACAGGATAAAGATTATGTACCTTTTTCCTACTATGAGGGTTTATCTCAAGTATTGGCTTCTCCAAAGTGGAACTTGCATAGTCACTTATTTTTAAGAACATTACAAAGAATAATCACTTCTTAACCCATAAAAAACGAATCAGGAGTCAATACATAGAAATAAAAAATCCCAAATTGGATACAATAACCACTAACCTTTTATTCAAGATTCCGGAGATCAAAAAAATAAACAAAAACCACTCCCATTTTATCCAAGCTTTTTATCAAATACTTGACCTGCACAAAAAAAAAACAAACAAACAAAATAGTGTTAGATTCAAACTTTATTACAATACCACCCAAAATTATTTTTAAGAACATTTGGGAACAACATCCTGGAAATTTAATAGCTCAAATGAGTTAAACGTGCAACATCTCGCAACAGATAAATAGTCTAACGTCACAAATGAAGCTGATGTGGCCTTTAAGTTAGAACGGACATTCTCCACGGATGGACCACGTTATTTAAGTACCTGCCACCAAACATCTCTTTCCTTTTGCCATTTAGTAGCTTCCTTCTTCATGGCTGATTCATTTGCATATGTCAAGCATAAACCTGTTTGTGACCAAGGGAAAAGAAATCAATGACAAGGGTAATAGATAACATATAAAGATAACAGATTACTGAAAACAGATAATTGATGGTAGACAGTGGAGGACATATATATGTGTTTTGGAAACCTAAATTACTTTTATAGCGAATAAACGATAGATAAAGTTTATGGTTATCAATTAACTCCTACCAACAGAGGTTCCATTTTTAGATGCTTCTGAGAGTGCAGTGTCAACAATCTCCTTAAGATTAATTGCTTTTTTGCCTCTCATAACCGCATTACAAGTTATCACAATCTTCGGCTTGCAATCAATAATTCTTTGTTCAAGAGCCTCCGCAGAGAATCCCGCAAAAACAACCTGAAACCCAAATGCATCTCAGTATATATGTTTCTAAGTACTCAGAAATCCAAAAACGGTACCAATATTTACCGAATGAACAGCACCAATACGAGCACATGCTAGCATAGCCACCGGCAGTTCCATGAGCATCGGTAAGTAAATGATCACGGAATCACCCTTTTTAACACCATTTTCTTTCAAGTAATTTGCAAGCTGTCACGATTTACAAAAATAAAGAAAAGCTCAACTCACAAACAACAATTCATACATTCAGCTAAGAAATGCCCAAAACGGATACAAACCTGGCAAACTCTATCTAGCAGCTGATTATAAGTCAATGAGTCATCAACACCAGGCTCATTTCCTTCCCAATGAAGAGCAATTTTTTCACCATTTCCAGACTCAATACTTTTATCCAAACAATTATAACATATGTTGGTGATCCCACCTTTAAACCACTGAATCAATAACAAAATCCCACCAACAAGTCAATAAACACAATACAATTTCACAAAACATGACAATTTAATCATTAACTAATTATATTGAGTTCGCTAAAGTAGAAATGTGTAGAAAGAATTTCGGAAGTGACAGATGTCTGATACACATTTTTTTCACCATGATGCACCATTTTACACTTTAATGCACCATACCAAAATCATTGGTGCATCATGGTGTAAAAAGAGATAATCAGAGCACCAGAATCCCCCACACTTACTACGATATATAAACTTTTTTCGTAATCTATAATCCTCCTAACGATATGATCATGATATTTGTTGAAATCAAAGGATGAGATTAGGAGAGAAAATTAGCGGATTACACTTGTCATGTATTCATGACATTAAGAGGATTTTTAAGAGGATATAACATTTTCCTTTTAATAATCATACTACCTCAATTTTGATATTCCCTTTTGAGATATCAAGATTCTCATAGTACACCTGCTGACCCCATTTTTCTTTCCAGTAAAACCCAGAAGCCATTTCTGACCAAAATCCACCTGGGTCTTCAACTGATCTCTTATACATCTCCACATACTACAAAAACGCCCACAAAAACTCATAAAAACTCAATCTTTTTAAAAAAGTTTCAATTTTTTTAGTGGGTTTACAAAAAAGAGAAATTTTTAAAAAAGGGTACCTTTTGAAAAGATGAAATATGAGCTTGTTGTGAGAAGTCTTGACTGGGCAAGATAAGATGATCATCATCAGAAGCAACAGCTTCACCGAGAACCACCGCTTTCCGGCGGTGGTGATGGGTGGTTCTCAGATTGTTAACCATCACCGGCGACTGAAGCTGGTGCAGTGAAGAAATGAATATACTTGAATTGGAACTGGACCTGGCCCGACCCGGAACCGGACCCTTATTAAAATGACAGTAGCTCCGCCTGTAATCATAGTTAAAATTAAAACATGTATTAACTACTGACATATTTTTTGTAATCACTTTATCTGAAAAAGCTTATTTTTTCATAATCATATGACCTAATGACCCTGTGATTCTGTATTTAAATGCTTATGCATGTTTATCTATAAGTCCACTTGCTGCACATTGTTTTAATCTTTACCGGGGAATTAAAAAAATGACAAGAAATCTTGTGACCATATTTTTGTCTTTTTCTGTGTTTTTTCTTTACAAGATAATTTACATCTTTTTGTAGAATTGGAAATGAAAAATGTAAAATTTACCGAGTGAATATACAAAAGAGGGTTCTTTTTGCATGAAATTGGACCTTCATTGATCCTTGGAAACAATAGATTTGGCATTTGTTTTGTGTTTGCAAATGCCTCTTTGGTTCTTTACACAATGCATTAATCTGTTTAGAAGTCACTCATTCGTTGTTGTATATGGGAGCAATAGTTTTGTAAAAGAGGCACAAATTGATAAGGTCCTCTAGCTATGAATAAAAAGTGTTTGCATTCTAAAAAAAAATAGGGTGAAAAATGACAATTCAGACACACTCGCGTAATCTCGTTTTAAACATCTGGTTATTAGTAAGTTAGTTTTTTCATTAAACGTCAATATCTGGATTTAAACCCGAAACCTTCAGAGAAGCAATACCTCTCAATTCTCCCTTGGACCTACCAAGAGCTCACTGGCATAACCTTGTTTATCTAGAGGCCATCATATCAATTGACAGGTTGATAAGATAAAAAGATTATCCATGGTTGGCACGTTGCATAGTTAAATAATATGTTAAATTTTTTGGCCATTCGACCCGTTTATCAACATCCGACTCAAACAAGTCCCTATTATTAGTGTGGAGGATCTGCATACCAAACTTTGCGATACATACACAAAAAATATGTAATTAGGATGTTGCCATGTTCAGTAACATGGTAATATTTTGGCGTACAAATACAAACCTCTTTTTTATTGAACATGTTAGATACATCAACCGTTTATATCACATAAAAATAATGTTTTAAAAACCGGACCAGATTTTGAACTGGTTTCATAATATTTTATCTGTCTGACCGGTTGGACTGGACAACAAAAGAAATATACATTTATCATAATGATACCAAAAAAATTTCTAACTTAAACACAACATAAGTTCAATACAGGTTACATTGCATACAACAGAGCTAAATTATAACCTCAACTTTTCAACGTAATTTCAACACGGATTCCTCCTGTTTCTCTGTTAACATCAAGTTTGGAGTATTTGCTTTTTGTAATGGTGTGATATCCATTAATCATACGTGACTAAATATCCTAGATTAAAGTTTCTAGTACAAGTGTACTTTGTTGGAGAATGAGTGTTTGAAACTAAAAAGATTTTCCAAATGGCTAGCTAGGGACCATTTCCAACTTTTATCATCGGTGTCACTTTTCATTTCCAACCAAAGTCACTATATATATATATATATATATATATATATATATAGGGTTTGGTTATTGTAAAACAAAACTTTACGTAAAACAAATAAGACAAGATCTAGACCATTGGATCATGATAAAACTGATGCACAGAGATACACAGAGCACAAGT
>JAOEHQ010039956.1:0-12398 GCA_025447715.1 Asclepias incarnata | reverse complement strand
AATACAAAATAAATTTATTTAAATAAATTTTTGGTGATTCAACCTTGAACCCGAAAACAAAAGTTACAAAAAAAAAAAAAAACAAAACAAAAAAAAGTAACAAAAGTTATAAAAAAAACAAAATGTTAATAAACCCAAAGTTATATAACATTATTATTTTGTATAAAGCTGTGAGGGTTTATAAAAAGAAAAAAGGTGTTGCATCAGATAAATGTGAGGTGATTGTGCAACTTTAAAAAGCAAAGAGAAAAAAAAAAAAAAACTTTAAAAAGCAAAGAGAAAAAAAAAAAAAAAACTAAGAGAACGGGTGTTAGCAAGGTTCGAAAGTTAGACATCTCAAACATTATAAGTCCACCTGACCACTCCATTCAATTTCATTTTTATTATTTAACTTTGTTCATTAGGTATATATACTATACAAGTTTGTTGGTACAAAAAGAAAAAAATATACACTATTTGGCACAAGAAGGTAAAAATCCATTTTACTTTTATCAAAGCCCTAAATCCCTAATTGCCGCCGAGTAACTTTCCACTTTTCCAGCTCCAAAAGGTAAAAGCTTTTTCTTTTACTTTTCATAATAATTAACTCATAGTAAATTATTGTGCCATTTGTCTGATTTGAATATTTGTAGTTATCCTAATTTATTTGTAATAAATTTTCTTTTCATAATAATTGACTCATAGTAAATAACTGTGCCACTTGTCTGAATTTTTTATTTTTTTTTTATTTTTTTAGAACATTAACTTGTCTGATTTGAATATTTGTTGTTATCCTACCTAATTTATTTGTAATAAATAATAAATAAATGCCTCCACTTGTCTGATTTTGTTATTTGAATGCTATCCTTCTTCACCTGCTCATTTAATTATATAAACACGTTGACATTCCAACCTTAAACATTTTTATTATTTATTATTTTTCTCATAAAGAATATGCCCACACTTTTTATTTATTTATTTAATTTTTATATATAAAGATATAAATATGCCCACTAGTTAAATATGCGAAAGGTCAAGTGGGCAAATTGGTGTTTTTTAATTCCTGTATCAAACCTCTCTATGTATACTAGCACCTTTGCCAGTTAGGGTGGGGGGTGTTTTTTTTTTCTTTTTTTTTTTCCACAAAAAAACCCTAAATCATTTGGAGTTGGATGGTGAGGATGGAGCCGTTTAAATCTGTTAAATATTTGTTTTTTTATAGTTCGGGAATATGGTGGATCAATTCAGTTGGGTCGACGAGGGAGTTGTGCCTCCCGTGCGTAAAATACATCAACATGTGTGCTGGGCTTATGCCACAATAGCGGCTTGCGAATCGCTTCATCAGATTGTTCACAAACCTCAGAGTTACAAAAAGCTGAGTACTCAACATTTGATAGACTGTTATGATAGATACAAAGATCCGGACACTTATTGGGGCAATGCATATAAAGCATTGGATTACATAAAATCTAGAAATGGTGGCAATTTGTACAGTGAGGATGATTATCCTCACGTGAAGGAAGACTTCAAGGAACCTTGTAAAAGTAAACAGGTTAGTATATATATATATATATATATATATATATCAATTTATTTTTGTTTAGGGTTGTATTCCAATACAAATGTGTGTAGCGCAGAAAACACCAGCTTCAAAGATTGACATGGTTGGGGTGGTTCGGAAGAACGAGAAGACGCTTTTAGAAGTAGTGAAACTTCAGCCCGTGATAGCTTCGATGTCATATTTACCGCTAGCTTCCCCTAATCTGGATGGAAAGGTAAAAAAAATCTTGGAATTTGAGATTGTTCAAACCTGAAGCATGGTCTGAGATTGTCACAGAAATTTGTTTTTTGGCCTAATAGTTTTTTTTTCTTTCATCCGCAGAAAATCATTAGGTTCTCAGATGTTGATCCCGAGGCTGAAAGTGATCATTGTGTGCTAATAGTTGGTTTTGGAAGTGAAAATGGGGTGGATTATTGGCTCTGCCAGAACAATTATGGCACATCTTTTGGAGATGAGGGATATTTTAAGATCGAGAGGAACGTTAACAATCCTAACGGGACAGCAAACATAGCCAAAAAGTGTGTTTTTCCAGCAATTAAGGGTCACGGTGCTGCCCTCCTTAAACCACAACCACCAGAAAACAAGAAGTAATTTTTACCCAGGTATTAATGGTTTTTTAGTTGTTTTTTTGGCTGGTTTTTTAGTTGTTTTTTAGGTGCACAGTGAGCTGGTCTTTGGCCGTTTATAGTAGTAAATGATTACTCAACCCTCAATGTGATATTTAGTGATCAATCGTTTTATTTTGCAGGTATTCGACAAGGATGGTGGTTTTTTTGGCATGTCTCATAGTTAAGGGCATAGTAGGCGCGATTGACGTCGTTCTTTGGATTTTATGTTTTTATGTTTGGTATCATCAAAACATTTTGGTGTTGTAAAAGCGATGTTGATGCCATCATCAGCTTTGGTTTTTATGTTTTGGATTTGGATGTTATGATAACATTTTAAATGTTGTGTGTGATCGATGTTGTCTCCTGGTTTATCTTGGTTTCTGTTTGGTTACATATATTGGTTAGGGCAGGGCAGGGCAGGGCAGGGAAAAATATAAAGCAAAAAGGAAACATGTAAGTGATGTAAATGAACCTTCAGTGTTACTTATATTTAGGCCAGTATTCAACCAGATACAGTTAGTATAGGTTGGGTTGACCAGGTAAGTTCTAACAATCGGTGATCGAAGAGGTTAGAGGTCGGTCTATTTCTAGCAGTCGTGGATAGTTGCATGACATTATATATGTTCTGATCTGCAAAAAGTTATCAGTGATTGAAGAGGTTGGTCTGTTTCTAACAATCGGCGTCCTTAGTGGTTTCTTAACGAGTGTATATTGATCGAGTTTTGTGATATCCTCTTATTTAAAATCGAATACAATATCGACTTTTTTATATGACAAAATTCTGGCTATATTCCTGAAGAAATGAAGAGGTCATCGGTTTACTTAAATATAGCTTCATTCAGCTAAACTTTAACACTTTTTCTATATCAGGGTTTTTCCTCATTCTTTTTGGGCTAAATATAACTTTACTAGGCTATTTATAAGTTACCGTACATGTATTAGTTGGGTTTCTATATTGGGGATTTATTGTTTACTTACGAGCTAATCAATTTGTATTTAATGTTCCCTTCATCAAGTAGTTAATTTGTTGCAAGGATACAGTAGTATACAAAGTTAATTAAGCAAAATCTTATAATACTTGTCCAGCCGACTGTTATTGATTGTGTTTCTGAACCATCCCAATTTGCTTTTAAATATTATAATGAGAGCAATGGTAAATAACTTCCCAACGCCTAGCACGAATTCAATATACTCCTCTCCGTATTTCTCCAAGTCTTTGTTATCTACTTGTGACTTGAATAAGTTCAATAATCCTTCACTCGTTAGTCCCTCCATGCACCCAAGCATCAAGAATTGAGGCACTAACCAAAGAAAACTTATACAAGTATATTCAACTTCATCATCATGTAGCTTCTTGACTGCTTTCAGCCTGTGAACCTCCAGTTGCCAAGCAAAAATACAACATATGATTGAACAAAGCATTCCAACACCAATTTTGGTCTTTTCAACCTTGTCGTCCTTTTCCACCTTCACGTCCTTTTTGTTGTTGTGAGAACGAGTAGCCCATTTATTTAAATATAAATGGGATAGCAAAGCTTGAGGCATCTTGAATCAGATAGGTGTAAATCTGTATTGGTAGCCTTTTGCTGCTGGTCTTCAGGTTGCTGGATTGCATAAAAAAGAAAGTGTTTCCGGTTGCTGATATTAGTGCCACTACAAAATATGCTGCCCACATGGGAAACATCTTTAGAAGTCTTTTTACTTTCACCGTGTCATGTTCATGATAATTACCATTACTGTCATCTTGCCCTTCGGCATCCTGTATAGTTTCGTTACTGTCTCTCTTTGCACTTTCCAAAGACATTTGTGATGGGTCATTTCTTGAGGTAGTCGTGGTATGCCTAGTCACAAAGTATTTCTTGATTTAGATTCTAATGCATTCTTTTACCGGAAACAATACCATATATACATACAAAAAGACACCTAATGTATAGATTAGAACATTTTACTATTTAGCACACTCAATATAGTAAGTACAAGTACATGATACTTGGTCCGAATTAATTAGATAATTAATTCGAAGTTTTGAGACAACATTGTTTCAAGTGAACTGGTGCTGTTTGAAGTGGACAAGAGAAGATGGTTTTTTTATGGCATGGATGACAGCCTAAAATCGGCATATACAAATGTGGGAGATATGTGAAAAACTGAAAAATCGACATTCATCTATCCTCTCTAGCTTTTCCGGTTCATTTTCTGCTCAGGTTCGCCTAGTTGCTTTTGTATTGATCTTTGACATTGTACTTACTGTTATCATGACAGGGATAGTTCAGGGTTAAGGATGTACTGTCGCTGACAGCCTTTGTGATGGCTGAATTTGAGGGCATCTCCATTGCTATCGCTAACACTAAATAAACTGTCCAATAGACCTGACTGTTGGATATGGGCCCTTATCACAACGGCATTAGTTCTGTATTTTCGCTCTGTGCTATTTTGGTTAAGATTGAGAATCTTAAATGGGGAAGGTTATGTTCTTTTAGTACATGACTGAAGATACATAAGCTAGCATGGCCGTTTTTGTGTCTTCGCCTTTTGCTTCTTAATGTGAAGTGGTATACATTTCATAGGTACACTAATTTGTACATCACTGGAACTGCTAGTTATATGTTAACTGGATTTTACAGTGTGATTGAATGGCAAATGCTGATTATTAGGACCTAAAATAGTGATGACCATGAAACAATTCAATGCATGCACTTGATAAAAAACAACACAGAATGGAAGAAAAAACAGATTACCTGCGGTCACACTTGCATTTGCATCGATCTCCAATAGCATCACGGAACACTCGGAAGAACATCATAGCGGGTCTTTGATTTAACTCTTTCTGATAATACAGTTTATATCCTTTTACAAAGATAATCAAAGTTGATGTCATGAAGATCATGCAAATCAAGAATATACGTCTCCAAGATAGCCTAACCCCTGCTGTACCAGAAGGGGAAACCCACAAAATTGCAGAAACAGTCCCAGATACATATGCTATACGCGACCACTTGTTTGCACGTGCTTTCGTAGATCTTTCCCTTTTTTTTTAAAGTGTCAATATCATCGACTACTCTAGATCGTTCCCTATCTTTTAAAGTGTCAATATTATCTACCATCTCGAAAAGCACTTCATCTAATATTTTGTATACAGATGTTCCGAGAGCAATGAGAACTATTGCGATCACAAAGAGCCATTTCACATTGTATGGATTGAACATCCACAAAAGAAACAAGCCCTGGAGCAGACATGTAAACAATTGTCATTAGCAACTTATCTGAAAGTCGAGTAAATAATGGAAATTCTGTATAAAAATAGGTTTGTATTTCAATGACCGGATATCAATACGAATGGTGTGATCAGTTACTGATAGGTTAGACCCTTTTATGAATGTGGCAAGTTCCCTTTTATGAATGGATGGAAGATGAATTGCTCTGGTCTATTATGTCTACGGGTAAACTAAAAGAACTGAGCTTAACAAACATGGGTCATTATAGATGGAACCATTGAAGGGTCTAGTATAGGTTGGGTTGACCAGGTAAGTTCTAACAATCGGTGATCGAAGAGGTTAGAGGTCGGTCTATTTCTAGCAGTCGTGGATAGTTGCATGACATTATATATGTTCTGATCTGCAAAAAGTTATCAGTGATTGAAGAGGTTGGTCTGTTTCTAACAATCGGCGTCCTTAGTGGTTTCTTAACGAGTGTATATTGATCGAGTTTTGTGATATCCTCTTATTTAAAATCGAATACAATATCGACTTTTTTATATGACAAAATTCTGGCTATATTCCTGAAGAAATGAAGAGGTCATCGGTTTACTTAAATATAGCTTCATTCAGCTAAACTTTAACACTTTTTCTATATCAGGGTTTTTCCTCATTCTTTTTGGGCTAAATATAACTTTACTAGGCTATTTTTAAGTTACCGTACATGTATTAGTTGGGTTTCTATATTGGGGATTTATTGGGTTACTTTGTTTTACTTACGAGCTAATCAATTTGTATTTAATGTTCCCTTCATCAAGTATTTGTCTATCTAATGAATTTGACTAGCTTATGGACTATTAGGCCGCTTGCTATAGCATCTTCTCCCATGCGTCGGACGTCATGGACGTCTTAGACATTATAGCGAGCGGTGCGTCTGAAGGGTGCGTCCATGGTTTGCGTCTGAAAACAGACGCGCGTCTGATTTTTTTTTTTTTTCTTTTTACTTTTTTTTTTCTTATGTTTTGATATTATGTTTTTAGATGGATGGAAGATGAATAGTGGAAGAAGAGGTGTATTATAGCTAGGGGGTGTTCTTGGGGGTGTTCTTGGAGAGAGAAAAGCTGATGTGGCTGAGTGAATAGTGGATGACGAACTCCCTTATAGCAAAAGGCCTTAAAAGTATTTGGTTTGTTTATGGACTATTTTAAAAACTAGCTTATGGTCATTAAGTGTACCCATCTTATATTACAAGTTTTATAAATATGACTTGTGTTAACTGGCATGTTAGTATACATTTACTTAGCTAAACCTATTTGTGAAACTTTTTTGGTGTTTGAATCAACTGCTTGCTTTTTTAAATGAACTGGGAGCATTGCCCAAAGGTGATAAAGTGGTTGAACGTGTATGTTAGAAATTGATTTTTTTAAATCAAAATGCGTTTAAAGTTAAATGGTAGCTAATACTGTATTTACACATATTTAAGGATCTCATCTCCATTTACCTATCAACTTATGTATTATTGTTCAATTTCTTTTTAGGTTAGAAATACAAACAACTTGTCTTCCAAAATTTACTATTCACTGAATAATATTCTTTGGCTTTTTTCATTTTTACCTCAAAAGTTTTCCTTTTAATTTTTGTCACCTATAAAAGTTTTGAATTTCATTTTTTTTAACACCAAATTTTTAACATTCATTAGTTACTATTTTTTTTACAATTGATACTAGGCTTGAGCAGGGTCAAGAGGTATAAACCCATGACCTGAAAATGCAATAAAATCAAACTCATGAGCCGACCTATTAAGGCTTTGGGTGGGTCGGTTCGGGCAGGTTAAGTATGAAATTTTGAGTTTTCGCTTGGCCTGGACCGAATTCGAAAACTATTGATATGCAAAACTATGACTCGGCCCGTTCGGGTGGGACGGGACGGTTCGGATAGGGTACGGGCGGGTTCAAACCGGGTTTTGAGTTTTCGGGTCAAAATCTCATGTCTAATTGATACAACACTTTTTAGCATAACATATTTTTTTTTTATAGTTATTTTGAGATTTTTTTTGCATGTTATTATTCTTATTGTATCACTTTAGGATATCATATCATAATTTGCTTTTTTATTTTTTGTGTTGAGGCTAATGTTATTATTCTTGCAAGCAATCGTTAGCTGATTTCTATGTATGGTAACAATAACGGATTAATGTTTGTTAGTGACTTTACCATGTTTGTATTCAAAATTTGTCGTTTAAAAAGCGTGTTTCGTGGTGGGTAGAAAGACTAGTTATATCAATTTTGAAAATGTTTAATTTATATATAAAAAAGGATAGAATAAAAAAGAAGTTTTGAATTGTTTTAGTTAGGTATAAACCTAACTAAAGTTTGATGAAGGGTTCTTTTTAGGATACTCTCAGATTCGTAAAGCTTTCAGAGTTTACAACAGTAGACTGGAGAAAGTTCAAGAAACTATTCATGTTACCTTTGATGAATCAAGTGATGTGATCAACAGAAAGCCACATCATACTCCCACTTCAGTTAGTCCAATCAATTTTGGTGAATCTATTTCTCAAAATTCCTTTTCCAGTAACTCTAAACTGGAGACTGTTTCTCCTCAGAATACAGTCAGTAGTACTTCATTTTATCCTTCAATGAGCTTTAAACTACCACAAGAGCTTGTTATTGGAGCAGATGTTCGTGTTACCAATCCGCTAGTATCATCACCAGTGCCAACTAATGCTGCTGAAGTATTTCATGATGCAAGTCTCAATCTGGAAGAAGAAGCAGAAATAGCTGTTGAGGAACCTCTTGATGAGATAATCTCAGAGGAACCTCCACTGGTGTCTTGCAATGATACTGGAGACAAAACTGGTCATTACTCTAAGTGGACTAAGGCACATCCCATTGAACAGATTATTGGAGAGTCCAGTAGAGGGGTTCAGACCAGGAAAGCCACACAAGAACAGTGATTGTACGTCACCTTCTTATCACTGATTGAACCGAAGAAGACGGATGGGGCTTTGTTAGATCCTAGCTGGGTTGAGGCAATGCAAAAAGAGCTTATCCAGTTTGAGAGAAACCAGGTTTGGGAACTGGTTCCTCTCCCAGTTGGCCAAAGGGATCCAATTGGAACAAGATGGGTCTACAGAAATAAGGTTGATGAGCAAGGTAATGTTGTCAGGAACAAAGCTAGATTGGTTGCTCAAGGTTTTTGCCAAGCTGAAGGAATTGATTTTGTTGGTCCTCAATCGATTAGTTGGTTAATTAACTGGTTTAAGGTTAATTAAACACACAACAGAAAGTGATTGAAAATTAAATAACACACAAGTAATTTTCAATGGAATTCTTTATTGATTAAATAATCAAAGAATTACAACAAGTAATGCGGAATAAAAGATTAAGTAGCAACTACTAATCCTAATTACTTGTCACTGAATTACAGATAAACAGTTTTGACTGACAAAAGCTGCTGGTGAATATTATGTAGACAATATTATTCACTAAGACAATTTTGCAAAATCTCCGACCCTAATAAATGAAGTCTGGTGCTTCATTTATAGGGAATGTTAAATCATTGAAGTGCAAGTTGTCGTACACGTGTCACATGCTCATTGGACCCAGAGATACTTTCATTGGATCTTGGTCTGATGTGTTCTGACACAACTAATGTGACACTTAGATCTTGTCTTCTAATTGTTGGAACTTATCAGCAACAATTGAGTGACTTAGTAATTCTTCTAAGTCCTTCAGCAGCAAGTATCTGTAGAACTTCTGCTTGTGATGTGTCTTCAATGTATTTGTTAAACACAAGTTTAATTCGTCTTAAAGTTGTGTTTGTCTTATCAGCTTCTTTCTTTGACTTCAGCTGATGATAATTGCTTATAGAATATGTTGAAGACGTTAGAGACAATCATTTCATCTCTAAACTAGCTATTTGTTTTAACTAATTAAATTCTAAGTCCTTCTTGGACTAACAATCTCTCCCTATTTAACTAAGTTAAAACATATCTATTTGAATGAGCAAACAAGCTTCTGTTCAAAAGATTTTATCATTAAGTAGAAAGTGGAAATTACAAAATGATATTACAAAGCCCTTAATCATTTCTAGGTACGTTTCTGGGCTTGACATCTAGCTCTCCTAAGAAGAATCTTTTGATCAATGGTTTATCCTTCCTTCTGTTGAGCTCTTCAAGCATTAGAGAGGCAAACTGGATGTTCCTACTGATAGTTGTGTAAATGCCATACATCCTGATCAACGACTCTGAGTCAGATAGATTGAGATCTGCTGCTCGATAGAATCTTGTCCCAGAGTTAAATGTTTGATAGAACATTCCAAGCTCAGGGGATGTGATGACTTCTCCATGAGCACCAACAGGGACATTGGATGGAAGATCTGTATTTATAAGTATCTCCAAAGCACTCTGTTGAGGTGTCTCAGTTCTTCTTTTTTTGATTGCTGTTGGCTGTGTCACAGGTATCTTGGTGGTAGATACTTTTAAGATTGAATTCGTGACACCCAGCTTAGCTTCCATTCTAGAGATCTTGTAGAAGTACACATCAAGCATCTTAAAAAGTCTTAGAGCAGCAACAGACTTCTTATGGGCCACTAATGGATATATTTCGATCCATTCAGTTGGGCCAAGATGACTTTCTTGGACATTGGGCAGGCTATGAGCAATGTTGAAGCCCTGTCTCTTGATGTGGAGATTGACCTTGTTGTCTGCTGATGGCGTAACAATTACACTTGTAATTTCTTCTGGTGCAAGTCTATTTTTGATCAGCTCATTGTACTTGGTCCTTTCTCTTTGATCTCTTTTTCTTTTCTTGTCAACTGATTGAAAGATAAGGGCTTGTGAGTCCTTAGCAGAGAGCTTCTTATGATATTCAGCTGTTTCTCTATCATCAGCTTCTGCTTCAACCAGTGTTTCTTGAACAGCTTTTCTGATAGCTTCTTGAGTGGCCTGCTGTTCAAATGCTTGTTTCTTGGCCAACTTAAGTTCTGATAGGCTCATTTCTACTGCTGCTGCAAGAGCTTCTGTCTTAGGATCTTCTTCTTTATAGGTTGTTTCAGCAGTACTTGATCCTTCACCAATAGTGCTAGCAACAGCAAGTTCTATCCGTTGAGCTTCAGTAGCTAACTCAATCCTTTGTGCTTCGGCCATCTTTCTGACCACTTTATCAGAAGTGTCAATTGATTGGGCAAGAGTTGTCGGGCCTTCAAGCACTTGTTTCCCTATTTCAATGATGACAACACCTATAGGAGATGAGTAATCTTCCACATTTAAGGTCTGATGTGCATCAGTAGCAGTGGATTTCTCCCCCTCAACCTGAGCATGCCTTTGAGTGATCTCAGCTTGAATGAACTCATCAAAGGGTTGCCACTTAGGGAAATCTGTTTCTTTGCGTGCAGAGGGTTCACTAGCAGCTTTCTCCCCCTTAGAAGATACCTGGGTAGTAGCTTCTACTCTAGATGAACGAAAAAGGGCCAGGATTTTTGCTGTATCCTTTGAGACTTGATCTAGCTTCTTCTTAGCCTCTGCATCAAAGAGATGTTTCTCCAAAGTATCTGACAAACTTTGGACTATTGTGATTGTGCCCCTGCTGGCAGCAGCTAACTCAGTGCAGGCCACAACTTGTTGTTGAACTGTGTCTAGCAGCTTGTTGTTGAGATCTATCTCCTCAGACACTTTTTCGAACAAACTAGAAGAAGTTTTCTGCAAAGTATCAACATTAATAAGAAGTAGGTTAACTCGTGAAGTGTCAACCTTCTCTGTTTGTAATACTTACTTGAACTCTTCCAATTTATCTTCAAACACCTTCTGAAGATCCTTGAACTCGGCTGATAGAGTTTCTGGCTTCTTGGTCAGGGATTCTTTTATATCCTTCCAAAGAGCATTTACATGACCAATAGAACCAGATAGCTTTGTTATCTCATTTGCCTTGAATCCAAGGGCATGCTGAAGATCAACATCAAGTTGCACAATCTGTTCACCATGAAGGGATTCAAGGGCAAAGATCTGATCAATCTTGACCAGAAGATCCTTCAAGGTGACCCAGTTTTTATGAACATTGGGTTTTTGTTCAACTTCTGGGGTTTGTTTTTGAGTATCTGATGCCTTCACATCAGGGGGAATAGATGTGGAGGGAGCAGTTTGTGGTGGTGGTGGTGGTTGTGAAAATGAAACTGAGGCTTTTTGGGCTTCTTTCCACCCTGCTATAGAAATACCTCCTAGCTGCTGATGGATTTGTTCATTGAAATCCAGAGGTGTTTCTAAGCTTTGGGTGAATGTGTAGAAAGGTGTAGGATGATGAGGAGGACGTGGAGGCAGAGATTCAGAAGGATAAGGTGGATTCTCATGTAAAAGCACATCATCAGCAGATAGCGTTTGTTTTGGCTTTCTTCTAGCTATCCGTTTTCTAATGGGAAGACTTCTTGAACTTCTTCTTCTTCTTCTTCTTCTTCTTCTTCGGAATTATATGAATTATAGAATGGGTGTTCAACCGTCTCTTTCACCATCATATCTTCCTCTTCACTAATATCAACAGGGATTGTCTCATCATAATTATCTTTGAGATTCGAGTATTGACTAAGATCAAAAGCATCAAAATGAAGAGCTTCATCTTCATCTTCATAATTGTTGTAACTTGGGATCGTTTCTTCTGCTTTACTTTTACCCCAAATTTGATCTGAGTTATCTTCAAAATCAGCATATTCACTAAGATCAAAACCTTCAAAGTGATTATTACTCACATTTTTACCCGTTTCATCATCACCTAAGTCTTCTATTCGAAAACCTGAATTTGGGTCTGTAAACTGATTGAGATTTGGATTATCAAGGAAAAATTGTGGATTATGAGATTGTTGCAGATATTGAAGAGGTTGGATACTAAAATGAGTTGGATGTGTTTGAAAATGTGGTGGAACAAAAAATTGTTGGTGATGTAATTGTGGTGGAATCATGAAATTTTGATGCTGATAATAGGTACCTTGTTGTACATTGTAATCACCATAAATGGGGGTTGAAGAACTGAGTTGATTACTTCCGGTTCCTGACCCAATTTCACTACT
>JAOEHQ010039945.1:0-12400 GCA_025447715.1 Asclepias incarnata | reverse complement strand
GCGATGTAGGGGTATATAGTTTTCGTGTAGAAAAATTTCGGTATATTCGGTTTCGACCCCCCATTTTTTTTATATTATCCGAAAAATAGTGTTAGGAAAAAAAAAATTTAGATCCCGACCCCCCACTGAATTCCTTCAAGCTTCGCCACTGGTTACGGGGACAAGGTACCCTCCTTTACCCGTTAAAATAGTTAGTGTAAAATCTTAAAGTTGAAATGTGCCATAGATCATTATTTGATTTATATATACACAAATGATATACGTATAAGATAAAGTAGAGAAATGTGTTGCTCACAACTCACAACTTTCTTACGCAACATTGTCTCTCTTTTTGGTTTTTCAGTTCTAATTAAATCATAAAATAATTTATAATTTTTTGAAATTTGCAACATATAATATTATATTATTATGTATGGAGTTTCTTACATTTGCCCAAAAAATAAAAAATAAAGTAAAAATTGTTGAACTTGGGTTTTTGTTTAATGTCTAGATATACACATTTATTTGATTTGAAATTCGCATACAACAACTGTATCTAATCACAGCATAAACAGGATATGAAAGATGTGTAATGTAGACAGTTTTAATTACCTCTACCCAAGAATAATCTACCCAAAGGATAAACTTCCAAAAAACCTTCGGGCAAAAAGTGTAAATAACAGGATTTGAAATTTACATCTAGACTTAAAATCATATGTGATATTAACTTACGAATTTCAACATAAGAAAATAGGAGTGAAAGTTCAATTTATTTGTTGGTTTGTATAGTTTATAACATCATATAGCCTTTCTGCTTTTTAAATTCACAAATTGGTGTTCAAATTATGGTGCAAGCTAGTTTAAAGAAGAACAAATGTTTCATTCCATGTTCTCGCACGCACGCATGCACACATGTATATGTGATATAAAAGTTTTTGGACCCCCATATAATACAAAATGGACATTTTTGGTGTCGGTGAGATAATGTACTTTATAATATATGCCCATCATGTGAAAATAAACACTCAATTACGAGAAGTGCAATATATATGTTGCTGAAGTGTTTACGACGACTTAAATCAGTTTTATAATGTTTGACCAAAATGTTTGAAATGATCTTCTACTACAATCAATATATTATGAAGGTGGCCGGGTTTTGCATTATTACAAGAACAAGTTATGATACAAATGTTTAAAAAACATATCTAAAGATATGGGTTTACTCTATTTTTTAGATGCATAAAATATTTTCTTTTAAAAATATACATACAACACTCCGTTAGCAACTAGTCGACAAATATCCATCTATAAATATCCGTTGAGTGATGACTTAAAGGAAATGATAAAGGTGAAAATGGTATTGATAATGCAAAAGGATTCAACGACAAATTGGTTGAATGATGACGTAAAGAAAATTATAAAGGCAAAAAATGACGTTGAGAATCCAAAGAGATTCAAGGACAAATTTGGTGATGTGAATCAATCGAATGTTTATGCAAATGTAAATGCAATTTGGTGCTCTATATTATTTTTTTTCCTTTGAATTTGAACTATGGCATTGTATTAGAAGGTTAATGTTGCCTTAGTTTTTTTCTTGTTTATTGGTGATGAGATTTTTGGGATTCCAACAAGTTAGTGTTGCATCTCGGTTCAACTTCCCTTTTTTTTTTTTTTGTGATGGGACCTTTCGGAGTCCAACTAGTTAGTTTTGTATTTTGGTTCAACTTAATAATAATAGTAAGATGATTACTTACACAAAAAGATTAATCTCGAGGTATATATAATGCCATCCATAAATCATAACAACTAAAACTCAAGGTTATAAAAAGTATTATTACTCTCCGTAAGTCAATAATTATAACACTATGTCATCATCTTCTTCACCAGTCTCGACAACTTCATTGTCACCCAACAATACTTTGTCGTTGTCTCCTATGATTATAAGTAGTGGAACTTCGTCATTGAAATAAAGAGCAAGAAGAGAGGTTTCGATGGTTACTGGTGGAATCAGGCGAAGGGGGTTGTGGTTGAAGAGATATCGTCAATTAAGTGAAGGTGGTGAATTTTTGTTTGAAATGTGATTAATTTCGGTGGCTAACAGGCGTTGGAAAGGAGGAAAAATACATGACAGAAGGATATTTTGGGAAGTTTCTTGTCAAAAGTACTAGAAACTCAATAGTCGAAGTAAACATGTTCTTTTTGAAATAATTAACCCAACAAAACTGATACTAGTTATTCAAATTTCCAACCATTACCAAATGGTTTAGTGGTAAAGAGGTATGTTTTCTCACAAGAGGTCTCAGGTTCAAGTCCTCTCCTAGATATATTTGGGAGTGGTCACAGGTATTTAATTTCCACCTATGGTGGGCGTGGGTGCGTTTTCCATTCTAGATCTTTGGTTGATAAGAGTTTCTCATCGTGAGGTTTAAATTGGGGATCTATTCTGCGAGGGGGCTCTCTAACGCAGATCCTGTTAAGACAACGTATGCTAATCTGCCGACATTCGCGAGTAATTCACACCTTTAAAAAAAAAAAAAACATCAAATTTCCGTTTGTAAATTAGAGAAACGTTGAATGAAGATTTAGTTATTTTATAACAATTTTGTTCAATGATGCATTCAATGTTTCTTCCTTTGATACTCTTCTTCCTCACTAACTTTTTTTTGAACAATCGTGTTAGTTTGTTTGCCCTTGAGTTACCTGCAGTGACATTCAAATGGACAGTATGCAGTGGCTCAAGACTGGGCAAACAGGGAGACAGGGAACCAGAAGTGAAACCGCCTTAGGGGAGGCTCGAACCCGAGACCTCCACCTTAGGGTAAAACACTCCTGACCACTAGGCTATTAACCCAATATAATGTACTTCAACCATCAACCATCGCGCATTACGCGGGTATTATATCTAGTCTGATTATAATGGTTCAGATTTTAAGGTATTCAATCAAAGTAGAAGAATTGTTAACTTTTACTACTACACAATATCTTACCAATTAACTTATCAATTTATACCCCTTATTTTTAGAGACTATCCTTTTTCTCACTTAAAAAACACAGAGAAATTTTTGTTCACAAATCCATTTTCTCCCAAATTCCCCACCAAAGAAAACGAAATCAAAATACAAAGGATGCCATTTCTGAAATCAAATTCTTTGTCTTTTTTTAACTTTTTGACTTACCAAACAAGAAAGATGAAATCATTTCCATTTCTTGGATTTCATTTCCTCCAACCAAACACACCCTTAGTTAAACATAGTTAACTCATTGCCTACTTTTTATGTTTATTAATTTAAGTCAAACAAGATCGGATCAAAATGAGATCCGAAAATCCTATGGTCAATACATATCACATGCGTTCAAAAATCCGAAGCGTCGACAAGTTTTCACTTATCAAGATCATATAATCATAAAGTTTCAATATTAAGATGTATCTCATGACAAACTTGACTGTTGTATTTGTCTTTCAAGATATTGGGTTTTAAACATTTGTATTAATAATGTTATGAAGTTTTATGATGAGAATTGAGAAACATTCAATAAAATAGGCCTCTGTACGTGATCGCTCTTCCATGTACCAAGACACAATAAAAATATTCATTCGGACATTATTCTATTTTTGTATTTTAGTTAGCCAATTAATTCTTCAAAGAAAATATAATTAACTTATTGTATATGTTTCCAAATTAAAAAATAGCAAGATATTATTAAATAAATAAAATGTTTCTAAAAGGAAACCAGCCATGGGGGTTTAATCTGGACACCTAGCAATTCACTCATTTACATGATGATAGTCCCCGTTTAATCGTTTATACATTTTTAAATAATCAACAATGCTTTAAGATTAGTTTTATATTTAGCTTTTTCGTTTTCTTTAATCATAAGTATAAAATCCTCTTATTTAGAAACTAAAAAAAGTAATGCAAACTCACAAGTATAATAATTCGCATTCTTTCATTGCTACTTTCATTTACTTTTCATATATTTAATGAAGTATGAGTGAAAATGTGGTGATCTCTCTTACCCTTTTCATTATGAATTTCTATGTATTTGCATTTGTATTAACTTTGTGATTCTATTCTCTTATTGTGGAAAGATTCGATTTTAAAGTTTATTTATATGTTTCAAAAAATTTAGCAAGTATAATTTACTGAAAGCATTATTCTTCACATGTTGTTATAAGAGCCTTCACAACGCCCCCATCCCTGCTCCGTCCCTCGCTCGTCCCTCGTCCATGGACGAGTCCACACAATTAGACGGGACTCGTCCTTCGTTCGTCCCATGCCGATCCATCCCTCCACGGACGATTGATAAAGCAAGTTTTTTTTTTCTTCCTTGTTTAACGGCTTTGTGTAAAAAAAAAATGTTACAACTTTAGTCCTTGAAACGGCTACTCTTGAACAAAAATGAAATTCAAATAATTTACACCTTTAGTCCCTCTAACGTCCATTTCTCCAAATTTTCTAAATTTAACACCTTTTCACCTTATTTCTCTTTTATATATACAAACCATTTCATCCATTATTTTCTATATCAAAAACACTCTGTATACACCAAAAACACACTTTTATATATACAAATCATAATGTCTTTACCACTTCCGTCAAACTTTAACACGTATACGAGACAAGAGTTATTTCCTAATGACTCCGATGAGGCGATGATGAAGAGCTCATGGGTATCATGACAGAATGTGTCGATCTGCTTGAGGAAGGTGAATCCTCACACACAATGTGGACTCGCCAAACCATAACAAGAGATCGATATGGTGCTGAAGCCCGACTGATGGCAGATTATTTTATAGAAGACGCAAATTATCCACCATGGTATTTTAGGCGATGATTTCGAATGCGGAAAGAGTTGTTCATGCGTATAGTTAACGATATAACTTCATACCCATATCGATATGAAGAACCTATACCCGCTCATTTTTAAAAAAATGCAAGACAAACTTGTCGATGGAAGAGGTAAGGTTGGTTTTAGTACAACTCAAAAGTGCGTATTCGCCATACGTCAATTGCGTATGGCAACGTTGATGACTCACTTGATGAGTATCTACAAATAGGAGAACAAACGGCTAAAGACTGTCTAGACTTTCTTTTGTAAGTGCATGTTTGAGCTTTACAGAGATGAGTATTTGCGCAGACCAACACTAGATGATATACAACGTTTGTACAATAAACACGAGGAACTTCATGGTTTTCCAGGGATGCTTAGGAGTATCGATTGTATGCATTGGCCGCGGAAAAATTGTCCAAAGGCATGGCAAGGGCAGTTCATGCGTGGTGATCAAGGATAACCAACCATCATGCTTGAAGCGGTTGCATTGTACGATTTATGGATTTGGCATACATTTTTTGGCATAACGGGTTCGAACGACGACATAAATGTCCTTAATCAATCAAATTTGTTTAGATACTTTAAATTTTATTAACTTCATTTATATAGTATAATGTTATTTTTATTGTTTTAGTTGATGTGCACGTAGTCTATCTTAATATATATATATATATATATATATATATATATATATATGGGATAATGGCACCGGAATGTAACCAATTATGACTAAATGGTTATGTAGTGTAGTGACCTAATCGAGTGGCTATGTAATGTATGCATCTTTGTTTTCTTGGCTATGTTATGTAACGTGTTACCGGCTAAAACATTAGCCGGTTACCACTCCATAAATCTGACCACGTGGCATGCTGACTCATTATTTTCTTAATGACATGGAGGGGGTGGTAGACTGGTAGTTGACCCATTTAATTTATTTATATTTATATATATGTGTGTATCATTTATATACATATCTATCATTTATCATCATCATATAACCTTTCCTCTAGCAGATCTCCGACACCGTCATCATCATAAGAACAAAAGTTGGATAATATTTAAACTAATTCCTAAGGCACACACACACTCACACTCTCCAAAATCTCCATCTTGGATAATATTTATAATATCTATATATATAAATCTGTATACATACTCCGGCAGCAGCAACAGATTTCGGCGGCAGCGGCAGCAGCGGCAGATTTCGGCGGCGGCAGCAGATTCCGGCAACCAATCCCTCCGGTCATAACTCCACCTTCGATGTCACCGCCACCATCCACCCAACGATTTCAACATCATCATCAACATCGTCATCAAGAGAAGTAATCCAATTTCAAGATCTACAAATCTTGGGTTTGATGACCTAGATGGATATCTTATTTCTGGTAAATTCGATGTGCAAAACTGTTAGTAACAAGCAACAGTTCCAGTTAATTTCAAGATCGATCCACAAATATGGGATTGGAAAGGAGAAATCGAAGTATTCACCATTTAAAGTTAATTTCCTCATGTTCTCATTTTAAGTGTAAATACTCAAACGAGAACAGCAACATAACAAAGTGGGTGTTGCTCTTTATTTGGGTATTTCTTTAAAACATCCATGTGTTATGATGGGTGGGAGATAGGATGTGATGATACAAAATACATATATATGTAAGTAATCTCTGTATATATATATTTATATATTTATATATGTAATGTAATAGGTATATGTATAAATATTAAACAAATAAATGTTTAATGAATCATAGTCCATGTAGGCATTAAATGTTGACTTGGCAAGTGACGTGGCGGATGACAAGGCATTAACCTGTAAGTTACCGGTAGCATACATCACATAGCCCAAAATACAAAGGTACATACATTACATATCCACCCGAGTAGGTCACTATACTACATAACCATTTTGTCATAGTTGGTTACATTCTTATGCCATAATCCCTAAAAATAAAAGGAAAAAAAAGATGATGTGGAAATTGGGGAAGATTGGGGAGTGATGCCACCATTTTGGGGTAGTTTGGGGAAGGATTGGGGTGAAATGAGATGGATGATTTTTATTGGATAAAGGTGAGGCGGCAATTTGGGGAAGTTTGGGGAAGGGGTGACCACTCCCTCCCCCCTAATTAAATATCATTTTATTTGATTTGATGTAGTGTTACTGTATTATTAGATAGATAGATAGATAGATGTTAGAGTTAATTGCATAAATTGTCCCTGTGGTTTACTCAAATTCGTGGATTACATCCCTCGCAAGAATTTTTAGTGGTTTTCGTCCCTGTTTCAAGTTTTTTTAGTGGTTTTGGTCCCTTTCACTAACACCATCCATTTTCCAGCCGTTAAGTGAAGGGCATTTTCGTCTTTTTGCTTCTCAACTGGTTTTATAACTCCCTTCTCTTTTTATATCTATATCTATATTTATATTCGTCATTTCTTTTATGCATAAAAATAAAACACATACACTTTGAGGTCAAATCTCTCATCGGCTACACCCACCACCATGACCATCTCCGCTCCGGCAGCCTAGATCCGACCACCATCTCCGGTTACCCTGTTTTATGGTTGTTCAGGACATCCAATAGGTCTTCTAATTGTAACTTTAACATAGGTGTCAGCAGCGATCGGATTCGATGCCGGGGTTTTATCTTGTTTGGAGTACCTAGAAGCTGCTCCATGGGCCGAAGATGAAGAAGAAAAAGTAGCATCTTTATTAGCTGAGCTTCATCTTGAAGGGGCTGGTGCCAGTGAAGTATTAAAGCGAGTTTCGGTTGATTTTACATCCGGGGTTGATGAAAGTAACAACAATGAAGAAGTTCTTCTTAAACTTATACATATTGTTTTCGAAGGAAAAGATGAAAAGTCTAGACGAGAGATGAAAGTTTTGGTTGCAAAAATGCTTCGTGAGAATTCGTCACACAACGATTTAAGAAAAGCATCTTTATATTCTGCTTGTGACAAATGTTTGATTTTGTTAAGAAAACATTTCTTGAAAGCTTCTTATGGGGAGTTACAAGATGTTGCCCAAATCACACGACAAGCAGATAATTTACATTTTCTTCTTGATATTTTGATAGATAGACAGATTTCTGAGGATTTCTTGAAATCATGGGCATCTTTGACTGAATTATCTGAAGTCCATTCTAAAGTACCACCAATTCACAGATATGAAATCAGTAGAGTTACAGCAAGATTATTTGTGGGAATCGGAAAAGGTCAACTTTTGGCATGTAAAGATTCAAGATATTTACTATTACAGACATGGTTGGTGCCCTTTTATGATGATTTTGCTTGGATGAAAAGAGCATCAAAAGGGCTAGATCGTCATTTGATTGAAGATGGGCTGGGAAATACTATTTTGACTTTACCATTATCACGGCAACAAGAAATATTGATGACTTGGTTTGATCGATTTTTGAATTCTAGTGATGATTGTCCAAATATACAGAGAGCGTTTGAGGTTTGGTGGAGACGGGCTTTTTCAAAAACAGGTCAACATTGGCCCGAAAGGTCACAGCAGTTTCGTATTACAAATTAGAATTTGTAGAATTCTTGAAATTGAGGATCGCAAGCAGCCTGTTTTGCCCGTGTGTTCTTCCTTTTAACTGGTGAGTATGTGCTTTTAGTCGAAGATTGACTTTTTATGTCAAATAGTTTGATGTAAAGATTCCATTATTGATGCTGATTCTTAAAAAAATTTGAGCTTCATTCTAATTTGCTTGTGTTTTCTTAGAATTATTACTTATCATTCTTAGTGGTGGTCTGGTGGACACTGGACAGGGTTCTCATTTTGGCATACTTTATATAGAGGTGGCAAGATGGGTGGGTTGGAAGGGTTGGACAATAGGTCAAAATGGGTTATCTGTTGAAACATGTCTGCTTTTTATATGGGTTGAAAGTGGGTCGTGTTTGACCTGTTAAAACTATATTCAGGAAATGTTATTGCGTTTAGTATCATTACATGAACAATATTATTGCAGTAATAATCATTCAAACCCTTCAGGAGGTTGTCTGCATTAATAATATATACATATTAGACATTATTCAACCCCTTTAAACCTGATGGGCTATGGCCCGTTCCCCTTTTAGTCAAACACAACCTGAATTGGCCCGTCCACAAGTGGGTCGAAATTGCTACCTCCAACTCTTTAAGTTTTTGTTACATGTATTTGCTTGTCGATAATCTTTTCTATTAACAACATTCAACATGCAAGCATGTATCTTTATTGTTTCTTGACCGTGTCCACAAAATCCATTTCTTAATTATTTGCAATGGAAGATTGAACCACCTCCAAGATAACTTGGTGGTTAACATTTTGATATCTTTACTAGAAATTTCACATTCGAATCCCGCCAGGTATAATCTTGGATTTGACCATGGAAAGGTTGGAAATGGTCATCGGATACCGGGTTTGGCTGCTTACATTTTGAGTCAAAAAAAACTTGTCTTCTCCGGATGACTTGAATAGGAAAAGTTAATTCGTTTACCATTTACCGTTTGCAATGGAAAATTGCTAGTTTTAATAGGAAAAGGGGGTTCATTTTGCCTTCAAGAAGAATATGTGAATACTTGATGCTTTCCTATAGAGGCATATGGTGGTTGCTTCTTGTTGGTGATGAGTTAATTTCAAGTGTCTTAATATTTAGCCTTGTGTCATGTGATCCCCACCCCCACTAGCTATATTCATTTTTATATATACGTTTTTGTATGAAATTATTCCTAATCAACATTTAATAACAACATTTAATTTAATCTAATGGTTGTGAACTTGTGATGTTGATGGAATCACTGTTGGTGACAGCTTTCCATTTTTATATGCATTACATGTAAATGCATGTGGGTCTACAAGTTGCATAAGAATTGCATAGAAACATTCATATATGTGGAAAGGGTAACATCAACTTTGTTTCGTTTCTTGTGGGTTATGTTAGGTAGCATATTTTTTGAGGGTTTTTTCCATATCCATATATGTATTACTTCTTCAAATACATACATTACTAGCTTGTAATATGTAGAAAGGAATTACCAAAGATGGTATGGATGTTTATCAAAATTAACATATGGTATGGATATGGCCTTTCTATGTGTCGATCGAGAGAGCGCGCGCTATATTTATCTAAACTGATGTACAGTATCATATTATTGTAGTGGTAAGCAACAATTGAACTCTAAAAAGTAATAAAAATAAGCCGCAAACATATAATGGTTTGGTGGACTTCCCACACACCTCTCACACTATCAATATCGTATATAACTATATAAGCATTATACGTCTCACTCAAATCTGATAAATTTCATGGTATGGTCACACAAGCATTGTATCAAATTTTGTGACTCATTTAGCATATAATATTATTCACCAAACGCAACCTATTTAATTAAATATATGCACATGGCTCAACTTTCACACTGCTTCGTCCACAATCGAGCTCACACTGCTTGCCTCGATCTCATGCTGCAGCTAGCAAGGATCACAACTTCCCTCGGGTGGCTGGTGGACGTCTCATGAGCCACGCTCATCTCACCTGGTTTCACCCCTCACCATGCCATTCAACCATTTCCTCAAGTAAACAATATATGTGTGATATATACCAAATCTTGATAACCACCAGCATATTACATGTATTTAACTCAAACCACTAAACATTAATTGAAGGCAGCTAGCTAGCTAGCTAGACCACCGGCCTTTCACACACGTGACTAATTAAGCTAGCTCTCCGTCTCCCTCATGATGTGACGGTCACACAATTAATTAGTCACCCCCTCCCGATATGGTCTTCTCTAATTAAGCCAAACCTTTTTTCTACAACTTTATCGCTTTTAATATATAGTCAAGTCAATGACCTTGGTATTACCTCTTTGTAAGTCTTTTTTTTAACTATGTATTGAAAGCTATCGATAACGCGGTTGAAGAAAAAGATATAGAGATTTTAAATTTATTTTGGACGTTTTATGATAAAAGTATATTAAACGGTCAAGACTTTGAATATATATCCTCGATATGATGGACCTTAAGAAAACCAACTTGTATATATATCAATCAATCAATAATAATAATATATATTTACTAGGTTTTGTATATTAATTGACTTATATATTTATTTTATAAATAAATTATATGAATCGTAGGAAAACGACTCATTTGCGTCTTTTAGGGGCCAAAAAAGATAAGGAAAAACTGTACTGTATTTGTCATGTGAATTGAACTTTTGATAGTGTGGTTACAATGCCTTCTTGCATACGTCGACATGATAAACTATTTTAAATTACTAAAATGACACTTTATATTAAATACCTTTTTATCTTGAAAAACATGGTATAATAACTAGTATACAAGTATTATTCAATTTATTGTGTACATAAATTTTATGAGGGTTATTAATCAGCTACAAAATGGTCTTTAGTGATTTCATAAACAAAAAAAAAAACTATTAGATGGGTCGTACTATTGTTTATACTTTTGTAGGAATATATATATAAAAAAGTTGTTATGGATTCAACTAACTCACTAAACTTTTGTTTTCAGTTAGATATGTTTTGGTAACAACAAATAAATGAATAATTTTTTTCTTATTGGGGTTATTTGAAGATGACTGGTTTTTGACTTATATATAAGCAGATTAACGTACGTATTTACGTGACTGTTTTCAAATCTTTTTTTCCTCTCACTCTTATGATATTTATCTATGTAACGCCTCGAAATTTAAAGATATTAAATTAATCTACTTTTATAGATTTATCTTTAAAATAAGTTCCTAGTATTTAATTTTGAATTATGGGATTAAAATAGTTGGAACTTTAGTGGCTAGTGGGTATATTACCCCTATATTTCAATTGAAGTCGTGGCATCAAATTAAGATGCCAGCTCCCTCCATTTGATTTAAAATCAAATTCTGAGCCCTCATTCTCATCCTTTTCATTTCTAATTTCTTCTATAATCCTCTAGACTAAATTTTATCATAATTAACATTAAGAAGTTCAATTCCTCTCAATTAAGCAAAGTTTGTATGTGTGGCTGTGTGTGTGTCGACACATAGAAGGAGAAGAAAGAGGTTTTGGGTGGATTCATCTTTCAATCTAATAGCTAAGTTCAAAGGTAAAATTATATTTTGTTGATTAAAGATTCTAGGGTTCTTGGTAATACTATAATTGGGGGTTTTTGGGGAAATTGATTTTGTAAGCTATGAGCCCTAGTATTATTGGTCCATGAGTGACCATATGTTGTTATTACTAGTGATTGTTAGTTAGCTCATATAGAAATGATGATTTGATTATAGAATTGAAATTACTAGTGGTGAATTGCTAGTAATATGATTATGAGCAAATTGAGAAATGATGATTTTGATTGTGGTATAGCCACATGAGATAATTAATGATAGAATGATATGAATAAAAAGGGAAGCTAGTGAATTATGGCTAGATAGCCTTGTTTTATGATGATGACCTTATATATTTGCATTTGATTATTGCTAGGTGGAAAGCAATCGTAAATTGTTGTTTTGGTCATCTTGGATTTATAATTGTTGCATTGGAGGTGAGTGTTTTTGCATACATCTATATATATGTTGGGTCAATTACAAGGTGATGGTGGAT
>JAOEHQ010039934.1:0-12401 GCA_025447715.1 Asclepias incarnata | reverse complement strand
TACAAAGTTTCTTCCTTAAATGCACAAGATCTTTGTTCGTTCCTACTATGACCATTTGGCCATAGTTAGTTACATTCCTAGAAACTAATCCCTTTTATCTTATATACCCAGTTCATGTTTGAGATAAGTACATATAACTCATTGTTCTATAGTCTTGTAAGAATCCTATGTAACATCACCATGAATGAACAAAATAATGTAATATATATTATAGAACACCTTTTACTATGCATTGGCTATATTTTGGCTTTAAACTAAATATCGACTTATAAAAAATTTGTAGATTGATGATTAGTTTGTTGATGAAAATATATTATTTGCAGACACAAAATGTTGCTAGAGATTATGGAGCTGTTTGCACACCCGAATTCTTTCTATTTAAAAAGGTACACTCGTATCAATTGTTATGTAGTATTTGTTGTCCTATCATAGGATCCGATGATTATCAGTAGAGTTGGGAAAATGGGCGGGTAACAGGTATTTTCTTTTTGTATGAATTGAAACGGGTTTGATTGGGTTGACCCAAAACAACTTACGTGCTATAAATCTAAATCAATTTCTATAGAAAGTAGTCTATCAATTATAATTACAAATGCTATACTATTTCAGAAAGTTACAATGTAAAATTTGAAAGTTTTAGGCATTGTTATTACACTTTGGACGACTTTCAATCCGTTTGGCCCATTTGACCCGGTTCTTTAATAAGTGAAAACTTTTTTATTGTACCTGTTTGACTCGTTAGTGACAATTTAAATGTGTAATCTCATTACAGGATGGGCGCCGACCCTTTGAACTAGTATATCATGGTCAGTTTGATGATTCTAGGCCAAGTAATAATGTCCGTGTCACAGGAAGGTTGGTTATATGCTGCTTTACGTCTTCCAGAATGATACTTGAGAGTGTTTCTGTATTTCTATCAATTTTTTTTATTTTATATTTTTTAGAACGGCGAGTTTAAATTAGTTATTTATTAATTTAGAACTTTTTAAATTGTATGTTAGCGACTTGAGCCTGGCAATAGACTGTGTTCTTAGTGGCCAACCAATGCCACCAAATCAGAAACCCAGGTACCTAAATCTGTTGCCTTCACAGTCTACAACTTTTAATACATTCCCTTTTGTAAAATGAGATGTGAAAAACTTGATACTGTGAAGATTGGTAATCTATGTTCACGAGTTCTGCTAATTTCTTTCTCTGTCAACAGTGTCGGATGCAGCATAAAGTGGCATCCGGAGGGAAACGTATAAGTGGTGGCAAAATGGGCATGTTGTACATGTAATGAAGGTGCTAACAGTCTCCTTTTACACATAATGATAAGGCAGTACTAGAATGCTCAATTTAGTGGTGGCCAAATAAACAGGTTGGCGGGTTGGGTAATGGGTCAAGACAAGCTCTTCCAAACTGGTTCTTCATTTACGGGTCAATTTGACTCTTTCTGTCCAAAATAGTTTCAAAAAGGTTTATAAATTTATGAATCTGTATTCTGACTACATTCATTTATATTTTTCAATAATAATATATTTTTTGATAAAAAATACACCCTGGGTAACTCTCAATCCATTTGACACCTTTTCATTTGAGCTTTTCATATTTATATTGCCCGTGAGGGATAAAACATAACTTGAATCAACCCACTCATGGGCAATGGGTTGAAACGGCCACCTCTAAGTTGTTCATACCTGCGGTCGTGAATCTATTTTTTATAATTGTGCTCCATTCTTTTGTTTCACTGCAGTCTAGAGAACATGAGACATTGAGATATCAACTAAATAATGATACAGTTGCAAATTCTTTTATGTGCCTAGATGTGAAACATTTGGCTAATTATATTTTTGTTAAAAAGTGACAACGGGAAAGGCTTATCATACCATGTAAACATGTGTAATTTACTGCCTCGTAGGGCCTGTTTTTGTGTAACTTACTACCTCGTACGGCCTATTTTTGTATTAGTTACATGTTGGTTACGTCGTCTTACAAAACTTAGCTTATAGTCGGTAATTTACTAAATGTTTCCATTACCCTCAGATACCATCTACATCCAAACTTTTGCGGGATTGGATATCATTGTTTTCCAACAAAACTATAATCTGTAGAGAAAAAACATATGTTGCCTATGTTACTTTTAGGTTGCCTTAAACTCATCTATAAAATATCAACTACTCGAAGCAGAGTCGAATCCAGCCATCAATTAAGTTCCTGGCATACAATGATATCCTATGGGAACATCGCAGAGGATTATGGCAGACGTTTATCGTTGACAATTTCAACATATTAATATAAATGTAAATCGACAAGGGTCAATCAAATCAAAGATCGTAAAAAAAGTACTCAAAAGTTCTCTAATCATATATATAATAGATAATTTAAGGGAGCAACGAGGCTGCAACAACCCAGCACGTTCCATTTTAGCCAACAACAAAGGAACCGTTTAACCCATTACTCGAGCTGCCTATTTTGCCAAGCCCATGAACACAAACCAATATGCTAATTCAGGCGATAATCACTAAATTCTACAACATTCCAAATGACATACTTGTACATGAGAAAGAGCAAGATCAGTTCATTGATTAGGCATATAGACCTACTTTAGAAAAACAAGCAATATAGACAACACCGGAAACAAAATCAAGAGGTCGAGGAGGAAAACACCACTCTATTCTATACGTTCATTTTCCTCCTCTTTCTCAAAGTGGGAAACTCAACACAAGCATCATTAACTAGTTCCCATCATTTGTATCTATGATATTCATATACGCCCAACCAAGATTCCAGTCTTACTCCCTCTGCAAAACCAGCTTCACTTTGAAACCCGTTGCAGCCAACACTCAACAACGCCGCCATCATACAATACAATACAATACTAAGTTAATTCTATTCTACGGGGAAGTTTTCCAATCAAACAGAATATTATTAAATCCATTTGCAGCACCTACCCCATTAAGCAACTGATTTCCAAGATCCTGCTGCTGCTGTTGTTGATGATGATGATTCATAGCCACCCTTCCGTTCATACTCAAAGAATTATGACTCATTGCTGCTTGAATTCCATTGATCATACCAGATTGTCCATTCCGCAAATAACCCGAATTACCGACATTTTTCATGTCACCGCCACTTCCTCCAAGTTGGGAAGAAGACATCATCTCATGTAGTATTTTTTGAACAGAGCTTTGGGGATCCGCATCACCAGATTGGGTGGAAATATTTGGGGAGTTAACAGAATTCATATTTGCTAAGGGACCATTTTGTAATGTTTGAGGGATACTTTTAGAACTTTGTTGGTGTCTCGAGTTCATGGAATTTTGGTGTAATAGGCCAGCAATGGTACCATTGGATGAAGTTACAGGTAGTGGGTTAGAGTTATTTACAGGAGACACGCCATTGGAGTTTTGTTGTTGCTGCTGTTGCTGCTGCTGTTGTTGTTGCAGTTGTTGCTGTTGTTGTTGCTGTTGCTGCGGTGATTGTTGTTGATGATCAGGTGGTTGTGATTGACTATGCAACCCAGATGTTGTAGATGTCCTCCGGGGGAACTTCGCTAAGCACTCTATAAACACGAAATGAATACAATAAGATATTTAATATCAGCACTAATTAACAAGTTACATATATTCTAGAACTTAAACATCCCTCGATAATTTAATCTTGTAAAATAACCAAATAACTGTCAGTAAACATACTTAATAGGAGCTAAAAACTAGACGTTAAATATACATGACAGAAGCAGATCGACAAGTGAAATGGTGAAGATTCAAAAACCACTTTATTCTCTTAGGTGCCCTGCTTTAAATTTTAATGTCAAAAAATTGCTTTCAGTTCTAAACTTAATATGAATATATTAACTTTAGAAGAAAACAAATGCCATATAAGATAATAGAATACGAATTACAAATACGGACACGCCCCAAGTGTACTACACAGTCTCTAACATAGTACATGGACTAAATCTAACGACATTACAATCTTACCCATAGGTCCAATGCTCCTTTCTCGGCTGTAATCTATAAGATCTTTCATACTATTAACCACTTCTGATATCTGCAGAGTCGGCCAAAAAGATACAATGTCAAATAAGCAACCACTTAGCAGAAATAAATTGTAGAAAATCAAATACTAGACTTTTTTTGAGCATTTGAACCTATTAGTGCACCTATATCATCACATGTATCTTTTGTTTCAAAGTGACTTCTCCACTCATTTTCCTCTTTCTGTAGTACTCTTGTTTGCAAAACACAAAGTGATTCTCCCGTCTCTACTTGTTATCTACATAGTGTTGATTAGGTCATTCCCTCCCATCTCCCACTATTTATAGGCTCTTTTGATTTCCATGGTTTAACCAAATGAATCATTCTGCTGCTTGGGCGGCACAGTCTTTAAAATAAAAATGATAGCATAAACTTAAATAGCAAAATTACCTGAAGGCACCGCACGTATCTTTTTGTATATCCCAAATCATTAACCAATGGAACTTCCAATGCTTTTGCCAACTGACGAGCGGAAGCAACAAACCTGTAACGTAAAAGCTAAAACTTTTAGATCTTCCATACAGTTTTGACAATGTGATTCTTGTAATCAACTTGACAGATCCACGTGAGGTTGGTAATTTATCAACTTCTCGTGTGATTTATTGGTATGAAGCACTATGGCTGTGCTCTTTTGTCCATTTTATGAGTCATTGCCCAGCACTACCCGACTTTTTTTAACAAAAATTCATCAAGTGAGGACAACGGTTTGGTAAACTATGTGCTAATGGAGTGGTCATCATCAATTTCCGCTCCTTATGTATAGTGTCATTGTTAACAATCAATACAAAGTCATGTTTCTATGACATTTATGTTCCTTGACATCTTTGTTTTGCATTTTTGATAGGGTCATCTCAATTTCATTAGCATCAATGACAAACTAGCAATTAAGTAAGATTTAATAAATAGAGTAAACATTAAGGATAAATGCAAAATTGTACCAATAAAGGTAAGATTATGCATAAGAGGAGGATAATGACATAATATCAACTTCTGTGAAGTAACTACCTGATGTGTTCATACTACTGACTATCAGCATTTACTAACCAATTATTTGATGATCTTATGATACAACTAGAGGAGATTAGACAAACTAGAACCCCAAATATAGAAGAACGGAAGAACCTCGAGACATTTTATCAGTGAGAATATAATTATGCATGACATTCAAAGAAGGTTAAGACAATGAGACTGGGACCTACATATTGCAATTGCTCTGCAAGTCTGGTACATATTGATTTGATGAAGCATTATTAGTAGAAGCCTGGTACTTCTGAGCTGCGTTACCAAGCTGGCTAATCTGCAAAGAAAATCGAGAGCTTAGTATGACAACATTGAAATCTATAAGATTTGTCACATATGTGAACACTTTGGTCTCCGATAACAAACTGAAAACTTAATTAAAAAAAAAATGCTATTGACAAGACTAATGGGATGTACTGAATATTCAACCACAGAAAAGTTGACAGATAAAACTTATCATGTGAGAAGTGAAAGTACTTAAAACCTAAATTTGTTATACAGAAATTGTGCCATAACAGACCATTTATTTTGATAACTGTTCAAATAGAATACTGGTTTTTCTTAGATTCAAAAATATTACAGAGAAATGCTATGGTTGTTTTATCAACTGAAATCTAGAAATAACCTGTGGGATCAGCAATCTTCTAGGAATAAGCTCCTCGTGGTGACGAGCACAGAATTCCCACGAGCAAATCTGCATGGTATGGAAAAGGGTCCATAAGTATACAGTTTAAGCAGAATCTACAACTTCACAACAAAAATCAGAGTCTAACCTTCAAATCTGGAGTAAAAACTATCCTTAGTTGGCCATCACGAACAACGCGCAGTTGCTCAAAAACACTCTCCTGTATGGCTTTTGCATAGTCTAAAACTATTTGCCCAGATGAATTTTGATACTCTCGGGGCATATCAACGTATAGGAGCTCCTCCAAAGTACCACTTTCATATTTAATTTTGAAAAGCCTGGGCAGAACTTCAGCATTGGCCTCTAAAAGTACATTTACATAATGTTAGATACTGCAAACGAATCAGAAAATCTAAACCGGGTTAACAGTTAGAAGTATCTAGGCAGGTGCAGTCAATTAGAGGTGGCAAAATGGTAGGCTCCAGTGGTAACAGCTTAAAGCAGGTTTGGATTGAAATGGGTTGGTTTAACTACTGAATCGGAAGGGATCAGGTGGTGTAGGGTCGACTCCCATATGATTTACTGATATGATGATGGATGGTTTTCATTATCTATTTTTCTTTGTTTACTTTGTATTTTTCTTGATAAAGCAGATCAACGTGTTAGGCATATACTAACTCAGCCAAAATGTTTAATTTCTACAAATGAGGGGTTTGATGCATCAAAACCGGCTAGAAGAGACCCTTTGCCTCCATGAATTTTAATCAAGGACAAAGGTAGGCACCTAATATATACGATTATTACTAGTTACTAGTGCCAACATTACGCATCTGTAACTATAAGTTGCAAGTAAGAATCTTCGCCTGAGGATGAAGAAAGAGCTCTATAATGTTTTTATAACCAACTGTTACTTCAGATAGATAAACTTCTACGATTCCGTAGTCTAGAAAAGAGAATATATTTTGTTTTTGCATGGGAATACAAGTGTAATAAGAATACTTAATAACATAACAAGTAAATAATTTACAATCAAATAGCAGGAGACTTACCAAATCCACGGCCTGGCTTCTTATTGCATATTTCACAATGCCATACATCCTGTATAAGCGCAAACAAAAATTGCATTCACTGATATTGCTAATTAGCATCAAACCTATCTTCAGAACTAATATTTGATGAAAGTTCAGCACTAGTTGATATGTGAAACCAATAGTCAGATGGAAAATATGCGAAATTTCTAAATTAATTTTAGTAATTAAGATGACGGTTTATTGGCTACCCATATACAACTTGAAATTGTCAATAACACTGACCTGAGGGAAAACTCCGGTAGTATGGCGTCCACTTCCATACAAGGAAACGCACCATTTCTTCTTGGCATTAGGAGCAAAGTACTCGGCCACAAATTTTCTCCAAAACTCAATGCTATTGTCCTACATGAGAATATAAAATATTACAACTTTAAACAACCATGATTATCTTATTCTACAAAGATAGATTGTAAAACTCTTACTTCAGGCCTATGTTGTTGCTGATACATATAATGTGTTAGCCGTCTTGCACACATTCCTGGTTCATACACAGGTTTTGCTGGAGATCGTAATGCCATATTTTGCTGTTGAAACTGTGGCTGCATTGCAGACCTTTGTTGAGGAATGTTTTTCAATAGCTGCTGCTGATGTAGCTGCAATAACCTCTGTTGTTGTAAAAGGTTAATTTGTGCAGCAGCCGCTGCCTGAGGGGATTGCCTGGACACGTTAAGGAATTGCTGCTGTTGCTGCTGCTGTTGTTGCAGAAATAACGACTGGTCAGAGTGTTGGGGCTCCAATTTTACAGGCGGCAAGTTACTCAAGGACTGAGAATGTTGTGGCTCCATTTTCACTGGGCCAAGATTCATCAAAGCTTGCTGATAGTTTGTCATCTGTGGCTCCATCTTAACTTGCCCAACACCACCTAATCCACCTCGGATATTTTGATATTGCTGCTGCTGCTGCTGCTGATGATGATGATGGTTATTTTGAAGGGATTGCTGAAAGTTTTGAGATTCAAGCTGTTGGGCTGATTGCTGGTCCGGCAACATTTGGTTGCCTGATGAGAATTGCTGTGTAGACATGTGACCAGCCGCATTTGTGTTCACCATATTTGATGAATTAAATGTTGATGACGGGGCGTTACCACCCATTCCCTTTCTTATGACAGATAAGGGATCAGACTCGCCTCCAGCATCATTTACATCCCTTTGGCCCGAAATCCCTGAACTTTGCCCACCATTACCATAAGATTGATGTATAAGGTTAGCGACATTTGGCACATTCCCAAGCATGTTTGTGGTATTAAACTGATTACGTGGGGAAACAAGAGATGCAAAGCCAGACTGAGAAGACATGGAACCTCCCCCTTGACTGCCCATTAAACCTGAATTTGACCGCAACAACGAAGATGGAATAGAGTGTGTGCCACCTAGTGGAGTTGGTGTCCCTTGGGGCACCATCTTTAGAAAGAACAAACCGTCAATCAAGTGAATAATTTTTTTTAGAAACTGAAATAACAAACGACATTGCGTGTATCGCTCTCAGTCCTTTCTGTGTCCCAATAAATGTGGAATCCTTGAATTAGAGCTTATAGTATCAAGTGGTTCCAAGCCAGAGATACATTTGTCTCTGCAGAAGTTCGTCATTTTTGTAAATTAAGATATTTAAACTATCTCGATAAGCAAACATATACAAACTAAACACCCGTAAATAAAAGCAGGAAGGCATTCGACAAAAACACAACAAAAGGTACTTCTGAGTTCTCACTCAAATACCCAATTTTTTGAAAAAACGTGTTTTAATAAAAAAAAATAAAAATAAAAATGCATCCAATTTCGAAACGCTCATGCCAAAAATTTTAGTTCATCGTTATAGTATGTCTACAGCCTATTATAGCTCGTAAACCATAGACATGACAACTTATATGGTTGTCACGTCAGAAAAATATAAAGACGTAACCAGATACACACAATATCACACGACAATTTGGATACAATATTTTACATATAAAAATAACCAAAATAGAATATTTAACAAATCCTAACTTCATACTTAAAAATATTATTATCATATATCAAATTATATATATAATAATAAAATTCAATAGCTTAAATCTAAGAAACACAAATAAGGAAACAATTCAAAGTTAGTTATTATATTATACAACAACAATACCCAATACTGTCAAAGTCGAGATACGGCGAGGTGAGATGTAGACAATCATACCTCGGTAACCGAGGGGTAAAGAGACTGCTTCTAGAAAGACCTCGGGCAACAGTTTGTTATAAAAATTATATTCTACATTTATATAATAAAAAGGTCTATAAATATAAGTGTGTATATATATATAGTTGATTCAACAACAGCCAAAAATGAGTGTGAAACAATAAAACAGTTAAAAATCTTCTAACAGAATATGCTATAAAAAATTAATATTAATAATATATACTATAAATTACTAAAATAAATAAATAAATATATATAAAAAAGAAAAAAACTGACCAGAATATATAAGGAATTGAACAGTGACGGAAATATAGTGTTGTTTGCTTGTTTGCTTACTGTCACTTATTTTTTGGTTCAACTTTCAGACAAATATTATTATTATTATTATTATATTTATTATTATTATATATAATAATTAATAATAATATGTAAAATGCTGTGTTGAAAGATATTTATATTATTAGTTTTTGAGTAATATAAATGAAAATGATGCTGTAGAAAATGAAAATGAGAGAGAAAAGAAAAGTGGGGGATTCGAGTGTTCTTGAGCTGTAGGTTGAGAGAGAGAGAGAAAGAAAGTTAGAGAGAGAGTAGGCTGTGGCTGTTACTTTAGAATGGCGGAACTCAAAGCCGGATTCAATTGGATTTTATCTTTTTATTTGATTTGATTATTTGATTAATTAAATAGGGAATGATAATTTTTTTATTTTCTTCTAACAGGAAATGATATATCTTCCTAAAAGAATAGCCTAATAATTTTTTTAATAACTTGATTATAAGACAAGTGTAATCTATTAATTTTTTTTCTTAATTTCATTCTTTGATTTGAACAAGTTTCATGATCGAGTTGTTAAGAGAATTATTATGTTAATTTTTTAGGAGGATATATCATTTCCCTTTTTTGATAGATAACTTTCGAATAAAAATAAACCCCTCATCGTTAAATAGTGAGGTCCTAACTTGACAGCGGATAGTCAGTTTACTAAACTGGATCCGGCTACCACGAGCCGAGCGATGGTGCCAAAGGAAAAATCCACTATGCTCCCTACAACTAGAGATTACACCTGACAAGAATCTAGCCTCCGTCTCATGGGTAAACCTGGATGTCTCACCATTTAAAACATAGATCATTGACAAATGGGGAATGATATAAGTAGACATTATTGCATGCATAAATGGTTTATATATTAAAAAATTATTTTATATAACTAGAGGGGTACCAACGCAATGCAACGACAATGTGGTGGTAGCGACGACTGGTGGTGGTGGTGGTGGCAGCGTTGAGTGGTGTAGATAATTGATGCAAGGTAATTGATGTAAAAGGGTGTGGTGGAGATATTTTAAAATATAAGGGACTAATTGTGTAAATTAATTCATTAAGGGTAGAATGATAATTTCTCATATAACATTTTAACAGGACTGCATAATTTTTATATAATAGTATAGATATAATAGCAAATTTTTTATGAAATTTTAAATCTAGAAATCAATTATAAAAATTATTCAAAATATAAACTTTTGACTTTTATCGATTGTAGAAATTTTTTACATATGTCAATATCTTAGCGTCTTTTTATTTTAAATCATTCTTATACTTGATTTTTAAATTTGAAAAATCATGCAAGATTTGTTGCTATTTTTTTTTGGTATATATTTACCCACAGATAAAAACAGGCGTATTGACTGAAATGCCAATAAGACTAGAGTACAAACACATGCAACAACTGCAAACAACCTATATCATGGCAAGCAACAATAAACATACAATAAACATAGTCTCCAGGGTTGAAGTTATATTTATCATTTCCTTAATTTAAAAGTATATACAAATAATTATTTTTCTTTTCTTTCTTATCTTTAGTCAAATGATGTCTATTTGTTTCTATTTTTTTTTTTTCTCTCTCTCTTTTCTAATTTTGTAGATCTCATTTAGAGATGTTTTATCATACTGAGTAGGTTTCTTGGTTATGTTTTTCACATTATGAGTTTTTATTTTATTTTTAAATTTGCTAAAAGGCTATCACATCTAATGACGTAGTGAAGCGGGTAGGCAACTTAGTTGCTAGCTAGTTACTCACAATCTTACGTTATGAGAAAGATGATGATTGCCGTCTTTCTGCGAATCTATGCAGATATTTAAAAAGTTATATGTTATTGTTAAATAAAATCCACATTGGATTTGCTTTAGCATCATGACATGAGCGTACGTATTAAATATTTGTATTTATACTTGACCTGATTTTGTATGTTTACGGTATTAAAAGAAGCACCTTTCTTGGTTAATGGCTAATTCTTTTGAAAATATAGAAAATAATATTTGTTAAGAATTTAAATTTATAAACGGTATACTTTTTATTATTTGATGAATAAAGTGGTAGGGTTGTGTGTATTGTACGTTAGGTATGGTCATAGTCATAACTCAGGCCATCTCCAATGGCATATACAAAATGCCCAAGCATACCGGTCACCTGAGTAACACGTTAGCATACTGAACCAACACATTGAACTTATTTTGTCTCCAACCAAACATACTGAAACTCAGTTTACCCATGACACATCATCAACTATATAAAATCAAAAAACATTATATTAAATATACATGCACACACTTACTTAAAAAATTTGAAGTTGGCCCCACAAACTCAATTTGCCTTCGGTTTGTTTGGGAGCAAATTGATATGGAAAACTGACAAGAAAACTGGCAGTGCAATGAAAGCAAACTGATGTTCAGTTTGCCCAGTCAAGCAAACTGGCGGTCAAACTGTCCATTGAAGGTGACCTCATATATGGACATCTTAGATATCATTTTCTTATTCAAAATATATTTGTTATATATGAATTAGATTTAGTTTGTTTAAAAATTAATTTAAACAACATAAGCTATTTATTAACCTAGCAACAAATTCATTCTTCTCTTTGTTACTAGGTTTGAAGGCTTGTGCATCGCACGATAAGGCGCATGTGTTGTTGTTTCCTTGGTGTCGTTAATAGAAGGTATTTTTGTAGGTTTACGATGCACGTGAAGACCAGTTTTTACTCTGTAAAATAAATATACGCAGATGAAAAATATTCATCTATAGGAAGCAAAACATAGTGTATCTGATCATTTCAGAGACTATGGCCAATACAAATTAAACTTATAGTGAGGGGCTCACCTTTGACAATATCACTCCACAAACCTGGCGAGACTTGGACAAATTACACTTTAGGATTTTGCAAATTGATTCTTTTGCCACTGAGATATAAGCATAACGGTCAGGTGACTTTTCATTATTCTTTTAGTGTAGAGCAAAACATTAGGCCAACCCAATCATGTTCGTTGATATGGACCTCGTGCCCAACCCGCGAGCATCGTCCTACAACTTCTAAAGAAATAAAATGTAAATATGGTAATAAAATCAAGGACAAATTACATTTTTGGTCCCTGAAGTGGTCAATTTTTGCAGTTTTAGGTCTTAACTCGAAAAATTACAATTT
>JAOEHQ010039933.1:0-23302 GCA_025447715.1 Asclepias incarnata | reverse complement strand
CCTATAAACATATTGCATTCCATTGCCTATACATCAAATAAACATATAAAGTTAGTATAATAAAAATGTCGGCCAAATAAAAAAAATATAACATAACCGGTGCATCATGCGCAACTGTTAAGAGTAGTTTTATTAATAATTCCCAATTCTCAATCTATCAAATTTCAAAAGTTGAATGCCAATAAATTTACAAGAGGTATCCTTTTACCCAAAAAAAAGTTGAATGCCAACGGTTTATTTTCTAGAATTCGAAATTTGAATATATTCTCTGGCATTTATTTGTTGCTGATTTATTGGTGATTAGGATTAGGATAGGATGAGTTGGAGTATAATGTGGCAAAGTTGAATGGGAAATATATAGAAAATCGCCTCGTATGCAAAATGTCGATTTGTGGACTTGAGCTATCCTAGCTTAGTTATATAGAGAGATTTCTCTCTTTTATTTTTAAAGTTAAGGATTATGCACATATTGTATATTGATGTTAATAACTATTATTATATGTTATGCTAATACATGATTATTGTTAAAAATATTTGTATATAACATTTAATAAAAATTAAAACAATCTAAAAATAATTTCATTTTGATAACAAAAATGTAATATTTTAAAAACTGTGGCAACCCGAGGGTTTTTCTACCTCGTTCATACTTATAATATAACCCAAATACAAAACAATCGCACCTTAAAAAATTGGTTGCCAAAACCCAACCTAAAACCATGTCACTTCCAACACAAACCAGTCTGCCTATTCCTATAAAAAGAAAGTTTCCCAAACTCACTTTGGTGTGTTAATATTAATAACACGAGGATATAATTCCACGAATACAAAGACTGTATTTGCTTTGGCGGGGTTGTGGAAATAAAGTTATGATCGCTTGCAAGTTCGGTTTTGCCCTTTCTCTTATCTGCTTACCTGGTGAGTTTCAGGCAACGTTTGTAAAACGGATCCCAGTTATATGGCGTTGGTTATTAATAATACCAGGTGTGTTTCAGGCAACTACTCCGAAAAAAAGTTTACCCAGAATGGTTGATAGTTGGGCAAAGCTAGTTCATGTTATGACTGCATTCTGTTAGTCTGGCGTCCAGATATTACCATACAAAAATAAAATAAAAAATGAAAGATAGATATCTACAAAGGCCTCATTTCCTTGGTCAACTTGAAAGTTGAAACTATAGAATACAATAGTGAGCAAGCTCTAACCATTCAACCTCCAAGTAAGATGTGTTGACACCTTCACAACAGTGAGCCAAGCGGCAACATACATAGTGCAAGCTTCCTTGAAGCATGACAAATGAATCGTGCGAATACCTGAGACTCAAGTTCTAGTATTTAAATCCATTCATTCGTACAACTAAGAAACACGAACCACGGAAATCATGAATAATATTTAGGCAGAAACATATAGGCCATGAGGCCATCAACAAATAAAAAGAAGGTTTTGCCTTCTCTGTAACAATCATCAACAGCCAGCTGATCACAGATCACATTAAATATCAACAGTAAACAAACCATGGTCAAGAAATCAGGAATACATGAAACTGGATAACCACAAAATGGCATCTAGACAAGAGGGGGATATAGCTTTGCTTGCTGACGAACTCTTTTCTTGTACTCCACGGTATCCTGCACATAATTTTTTGCACAGAACAGATCAGATCAGGAATGAAAATGTAAGTTCTAGCGAGAGAAATAACACATTTGACTACCTGAATAAAGAGATGATATCCCTCGGTTTGAGCAGGATCAGCAGGATTGGGGGAATCCAATAAATCCTGGATACCCACTAAAATTTGCTTGACTGTTATTGCCGGTCTCCAGCCCTATAGACAACAGATACACATTAGACATACCCAACACAAACAAATAAAACTCAACATTATGCTCAAGTTTTAGTAAGGATATGGAATTCATACACTGTCTTCATTAAGGATTGATAAGCAAACTGTTCCCGATGGGTAAACATTGGGATGAAAGAACCCTTGAGGGAATTTGCACTTTGGAGGCTTGCTTGGATAATCTTCGGTGAAATTAAGGGTAAGAGGGTAATAACCACCCTCCCAATCAGTCTGCAATAGTCGTGTATAACAAATGCTCAGAAAATCAGACCAAATAAATTCACTAAAAACAGGTTAACATGGCCTTCCAAGAAAAAATGCATGAGTATAAAACAACGATGACCCAAAAGAACATATTCCACACACCCTCCACTGGCGGTGAATCCGGTATTCAAATTCACGCGGTTCCAACTTAGCTGAGGCGGCAAAATGAACAGGTGAGGTAAGTTGAGTAACAGGTCAAAAAGGAGACCTTATTGGGAAGGGTCAGGTCTTTACCAATACTATCTAACACAATATATAATTCTTACCAAAGGATCAAACTTTCTTTCAAAACTACTACTAAAGTTATTACAGCTGTATTAGACCATGCCCAGCCCGTTTTCCTACTACAAAAGTTAGTTAATAGTACATCCTTACTAATACCATCCATAAAATTTTCTATATAATAGGGCACAAGAAAATCATTCACTAACTGGCCACTCTAGAAACGAATACCAAATGCATCAAGTGTGCCATGCCCGTTCCCGTGTAATTCAAAACAATTCTCCTGATTAAATTTGTGTTAGAATCCTACTATCCAAGAAAGATTGCATAACAATCTCGACTAATTAAAACCATTTTGCAGTCCCCAATTGGTTTCTATATATGGGACTTGTCCTGCTAAGCTCATGGCCTCATGCTACAATCGACGTACGCATCAAAACCACTAGTGCAACAATTTTAGCTATCTTCTTGTCTTTAAAAATTAAAAATAATCCATGCAATTGAAAAACCGATAAAACATTATACGAGGAAGGTGTAGCTACAAAATGAAAATAACAAACAACATATAACCTTGTTTGTACTCCATCTGCAAGAACTAAATCAACTAATACTAACACATGTCAGACCAAGATCAACAAAACTATAACTGTTATATCCCCAATTTCCATAACTAATTAAACCTACTATCACTTAATACACAAATATTTCAACACGAACCGGGTCTATTATCGATTAAATTGAGATTAAAATAAAACATACCCCGACTTTACCGGGAATGGTACACTGCCAAACCATCAAATTAACTGTACCATCGGTAAGTGTTTCTGGCTTAGCCACAAATCCCTAGTTCAATCAAATCAAATCAGATCACACTAATATACCAAAAATCTAGATATATAAAGATAGATAGATAAAATCGCATATGTAAATGATTTATATTTAATAAATAAATAAAACAGAGAGAATTAGGGTTAAGAAGGATTAAACAAACATGAGGATGATTTTTTCGCCATGCTTTTCGTTCTTCTGTGAGACGGCCACGTGCTATACCACCAGACATGTCTGCTTGATGTCACGGTGTGTTTTCGATTGATTGGTTTGCAACCTCTCCCACTGCCGGCGTGAAGAATACGGAGGTGAGGTTTTTGACTCGTGACTTTTGGGATATTTAAGTATATTTTTAAAATCTATGGGGTAAACGTGGAAGAATACTTATTTATTATTATTTTCTTTGAACAATATTTATTTATTTATTAATTAACATCAACATTATTTTCTGCTTTATCGTCTTTTCCTAACCGTGTTTTTTGGGGTCGGGTTTCAGATTCCTTCCCCAAAGGCGAAAGGCCCAAAAGCCTAAATTGAATGGTCGTATTTGTAAAAATATTTGTTTAGTGATTCTAAAAAAAAAAAAATCGTTTGTTATGGGTTTTGGGTCTCAATATCGTCTTTGACTGAGAAGATTGAGATGTAAAAAGTCTTACCCCTACCTAAGATAGAGAGATTGCTTCCAAGTTCTACCGAAGGTAAAAAAGGGCCTCCAGTCTTGTCGGACATGAGGATCGAACCCTTAACCTTTGTCTCCAGACGCAAAGGCTCCAACCCGGTTGGTTCTAATTCTATAAAAAAATATCCATCTATATTTTGTAGTGAATGTGTTCTTTTGTATTATAAATGGTGACGGAGCTACATGGAGACCAAGGTTGGTCGCGACAACCCACAATGTCTATAAAACTCTATATTTCTAGTAGTATTTTTATGTATTAGTATAATTTAAAGTTAATTGGTCACCCAACAAAACATACACTTAAAATCCTATACGCTCACCCTACCTCAATTTAAAGTCACTGGTCTATTTTTTACACTTGTTAGTATCTTGTAAACTGATCGGCCACCGAAGACCTAAAAACATGACTTCGCCACTTTTATAAAAACTTTGATAACGACAGTCTGAAAGACTTCTACAATACTATATAAAGCATGTTGTCACTATCCCCATTTTTCAAAAAATTTAATTGTCTACCTAAAATGTTCTTAATCATTATTTACTATTTTAAACAATTTTACTTGATATATCTATAATACACATATTAATTTATTAATTATATTTTTCTTCTTATACAATTACCTTATATATTTATCAATTTAATTTATAATAACTTATATTTATAATTTTTAATTATGAAAAATAATAATAAAATTTTTTAATTCATCGGAACATTGTATTTTATACTTTACACGGGTACTATGCTATCATTTTCTTACACAAGTGTTTGGTTTGAAATTAAAGTCGTCACAGCACATCACACACTGTGTATTGTCGCCGCGGCATCGCAGGGTACCCATCTTTTTTTTGAAAGGTGTGAATTACTCGCGAATGTCGGGAGATCTAGCATACGTTGAGAAACCCCTATCACCCATAGATCTGAAGGATAAAACTCACTCAGGCCCATCATAGGTGAAAATTAAATACTTATGGCCAACCCCAAATATGCCTACCATAGGTGGAAATTAAATATCTGTGGTCACCCCAAATATACCTAAGGTAGGACTTGAACCTGAAACCTCTTGTGAGGAAACAAGCCTCTTTGTCACTAGACCATTTGGTGATGGTTCGCGGGGTACCCATCTAGTTTGTCCCAATACAGTATTAATTATTAACTACAAATAAAGATAATACCGGGTCACGATTAATATGTTACTAGCTAATCAACCCTGGTTCAACCCGGACCTTTTAAAAAAGTTTTGTTAATAAACATATAATAACATTTAGATCGTATCCAAGTGAAAGGTTATCCCAAGTAGATACTAAGATAGCAAGCTTATAGGTTGAGTTAGCTCACAGGGATAGACAGTTGGCTAGTCTCATGATCATGACCAAAGATAATTATGTTGTTTTGTTTTTCCACTAAATGAGAATTTGATATGGAGGACAGTGAATTAACCCACACATTAAGCAGGCAAACCAAATAAATTTGATTTGTCACCACAAATATAAAGAGCATGTTAATTATATCTTGAATGCATTATATATTAACTGGGAGTAGGTGATTTAATTGAGATCAATTTGTTTTCAAGGGTTACATCATCTTATTGTAGGTGCTTGGTGCACCAATTTCCTATGCTTGTTTTACTATAAATATGTCAATGACATCAAATATTACAATACAATAATCATATGACTTACTATACAGAAATCACGATATATGCTTCTTTAGTTTCTTATATAGTTGCAAAGTATTTATGCACACATAATCAAGTAAGATGTTGGATGTCTTGAAATCACGATATATGACAGGCTTGTCAGTACCATGCAAGAACGCAAGCCCTTTGGATGCACTGATCGCGATCTTTAATCTGTTTCCCCATGGTAGGCAGACCGATATCCTTGTATAACAATCATCACCTTGGATTACAACATCATTATAATTGGAAAAACTTAACAAAAAATAATATAAACTTACTCTTGAACAAATGATTTTCCAAGCTTCCACGAGGCATGAACTCGTATACAAGGAGTCTTTATTCTTCTTCGCAACAATATCCAATCAATTTTACTAAGTTTGGGTGCCTAAGTTGCCCAAGGAATATCACTTCTGGCTACAATGAGTCCAAAATTAAACAACATTTATAAGTATCATCACTAGTATATATTTTATTTTACTCATATAAAAACATACTGTATTGAAACTTACGAGCCATTCGCAATGTCCTTGCAACCCTTCAATGCCAAGAAGCTTAACTGCAACGGCTTGAGACTTCAAACCAGACATCATGTTATCATCAACATAACCTTTATGAACTGTGACAAACCCACCTTCCCCTAGCAAGAAATTGCTTCAGAAATTCTGAGTTATAGCTTTCAAGTCACTAAGTTTGGAGTTAAACACAAAGTGTGGACTATGTCTTCGTTTATACGTATGGATGAAGACTGACTAAGGTCAGATAACGATATATGCCTAAAAGACGGCGAGGGGGTTGCATATGCCTATACAGAAACATGGTCTTCAATTTTCATATAGAGAGTAACTCTAACCAGCAATAGAATACAACATGGGCACCATATCTCAATGGTTTCGTTCCATACAAAAAACAAAAACACAACATCATACTTTAATGGACCTAATTGAACATGGACTAATAATAAAACTACCAAGTCTATTACATATTATACTAACATCAGACATGATTTGATCTTTAAAAATACCAACCCTGTTATAACCCTTTGAAGCCCGTACCTCTTATCTATTAACAACTATCTGATGATCTTTAATAGCAGCTTTAGCATTCCAAAGTTTATCTTTTTCTTGACACTTTCTGATCTCTAACATCCACTAAAGTCCAAACATAGAATACACCAATATTCGAGTATGCAACATTCTCCATTTTTTTTGCTAAATGTATACTTGCCTATGGAACTACATCGATCTACACCATAATATATAATCATCAACAGTGGATAAAAATATGAATCAAAATAGTATGCTGATCATATCCTTCAATACAACGAAAGCTAAATTTTTTGTGGACTCCACTGACAGCAAATTATCGAGCTAGGTGGCCACACACCCAAAATATAAAAGGTTATCTTTAGCTAATTATCAGTCTCAATGTTCCACATGTGTACCCATATCAAAAGGACACTTGTGCTCCACTCTACTCATCATCTCAAACATTTCTCTCTCTTTTTTTATCTCACACTAAAATACATACAGCTCAATGTCAGATAAATAAGAGATTTTTAGTATACGAATTTCTAAATTAGCCCTCAGCTCAAGAATAGAGAAACTTTTGACAATAAACCAACCTTACAACACAATACCAAAAATTACCCGTTTTGAACTATTCACCTCATTCAACTAATTAGGCGATTTATATATGCACTATATTAAACAACAATATGCAAAACTTGTCAACAAGTTAATTCATTTGTACTAACATATTAAAAGTTTTATAACTGCTAAGCTATTGTAATAGCTGACCCTATGCCTCAATCATATATTTGAATCACTCTCCTATGTGCAAGACCCTGCAAAATTAAGGCTTTTCAATCAGCATGTTTAGAGTACAAAATAAAAAAAGTTTACTTAGCGGCAACAAAGAAATCTTTATGCTCAAAATTGACGATTCCTGCATTATTCTCAATGTTAGTGGTACCACTGTTATAGTAAAAGCTAGTAAGAGACCATTTTTAACAGCCACGATAATCATTTAAAAATGTATTTGAATGATTCAAGAAAACATTTATCTAAAGTAGCCAGAAAGTAATACACTTTTAAGTAATAACATAGATATATATAAAGTAGTCACATCCGATAAGCTTTAAAAACTTTCGAGGAGCAAACCCAAGATCACAAAGGTCCATTGCTGTTTTTTAGTAATAACATGAACCATTACTGTATTTCGAGGCTACCTTAACATTGTTTTGATGCATTGTCTATGTGATTTCCTTCATTTTATTAAGTTACAGACACAAATTAAAAATGTAAAAATCAAGTTATCACTGAAAGATTAATGATGATAAACCACATACTCAAGCATTTCACCAAGAACTTGTTGTGCGTTCAAATGAAATCAAGTTTTTGCCCAAAAATATCAATCATAATTAACCTAATTCGATCTGAGATTTGAAAAACTACAAAAATAAAATAAAATAGAGAGTATACAAATTGGAACAATAATCTAGGTTTTTGATAGGTTCTTATTTATGAAGCATATAAATAATAAAACATGTTATTCGTGTATAAAATACACTGGATGAAACCCTAACCTTGAATCCAATCGAAATCGAATATGTCGTGATCGCCAATGATAATTTAAAAATCAATGGAGTTATTTGAAGGACAGGCAGTGATTTGATTAAGCAACCAGACATATTGGAGCCTTTGGAGAAAAAGAAAGGCAAAGATACCATAGATTATTATCATTTAGTTTAGTTTATTTAGTTATCTTTCCAGGAAGTTTGGTGTATACGTTTGACGGAGAATTTTAGTGAAGTAAAGGGATATTTTGCCATCTGGCATTTTTTAAAAGAAATTTAAGTTTAGGAACCTTGCTTTATTAGAGAGAAAGAAGATGTGTTGATGGGTTGACATAAAATGTTGTCAATCACCATCGTTAAAGATATACATAATCAAATCTGAGAGCAAATGTTTTACCATGATCATAGGTAGCTAATTAGCATATAGTGTTCAGTCACTGATCACACAATATAGGAAAGAGTCTTGAGTATCATCTAGACTCATAAACATCTCGACGAGAAATCCTAAAGGTATTTTGTGTGTGTTAAGTTGTACACTTTCACGCATTTCTCGTCGAGTGTTATAAAAGTTCCCAAATTAATATGATAAGTGTTATACCGTTTATCACATTAATCAAACTTATCATCAATGCATAGCCAATTGTTTAAGGGTATGCCAAGTGAATGTCAAAAGAGGGAGAACATCATATATCCCTTTGCTAAACATCAAAATAACATATTTACCCACTTAAATTCTTTAATATCATATATACCCAATCTATATCTTAAAACTCTCATATTTACCCACTTAAGTAACTTAATATCATATATACCCATTATAAGCCTTAAAATTACCATAAATCAACTTAGCTAGTAAAGTAATGAATATAGTTATGATTCATCACACAATAGCGATAACTTTTTTTGCTATTAAAAATTCTACGATAATTCACTTTTTTTTTTTTTTGATAAATCAAATATAACTATAAAAGACAATGATATAATTTTCGATCAGGTGTGAATAGTGTGTATCAATTTAATATATTTTTTTTATGAATAATTACTTAAAATTAAAATTTTCGATCAGGTGTGAATAGTTACTAACTGGACATTGTTTTTAATAACACAAAAATATGATGGATATATTAGCGGAAAAAATTCATAAACAAATTACTCATTTAAGGAGTGTCTCGTAGTAACAAGAAAAAAACATAAATATTTTGATTACGTAAAATTGGTTTTCACAACTATTTTTTTACAATCAAATAATTATGGGTTAGTTGATAGATTAATAGAAAAAAGAAAAAGAGGAGTTGATATCTTTTAAAACAAAATGGATATAATAGTCATAAGTTAATTAATTTATAGTTGTTAGGAGTTATAAGTTATAATAATTTAATTACTTTTGATAAATATGATATTTAAGGTTTAGAATGAGCATATATGATATTTAAGGTTTAGAATGAGCATATATAGATGTGAGTTCCTGTGCGAAGTGTGTTAAATGCGAAGTGTGTTAAAATGCACTAAAATACATCTTAAATATTACTAAAATGCAGTGTCGGTTAGAAAAAATGCCTCTTTTTTCCTATCGATGCTGCATTTTAGTGTTAACTAAGATGCAGTTAATAATTACTATTAAAATGCATCTTAGTTGACACTGACATGCATCTTAGTTACTAAGATGCATAGTTAACACTAAAATGCATCTTAACTTCATCCCTGTCATCCATGGTAGAGCCATGGCACTAAGGGTAGCGCCCGTACCGTATCAAACCACCACACTATCTCTTGAATCGCCGCCCATCAAATCCAGACCATTCCCAGATGCGTCCGGCTTCCAACCCCTTTATAAATGCCTTGAGGTCTACGACCGATAAGGACGAATCCACCTGAACGGCATAGCCGTTCGATTAAGGGCTACGCCCGTACCGTATCACAGTTTCCGATGATGCTGGTGGTGGTGGGAGGCGGTGGGGAAGAAGGTTGCTGCTGGTGGTGGTAGTGGGAAGAACAATAGCAACAAAAAAAAAACCTCCGTATTTTTCGCATTTTAAGGGCTTCGCACCATAACCTTCCCCTATATATATATTTGGTAAAAGAAAATATTATATATATATATTTATATACACATAGGAAAGTTAATTGGAAAACATATATTTTCAAGATAATGTGAGAACAAATTTCAGCCATATATTTTCCTCCTCTTCTTTTTTCCCTTCTCCTCATTTTACTTTTTTAACCTGTTTTTTTCATTCTTTTTTTAAATTTTATTTAATAAAAACTCATTCAAAAAAATAAAAATAAAAATAATAAATTTCAAAGGGCGTAGCCCGTACGGTAAAAGGCAAAACCCGTCAGTCCAAAGCGGAGCCCGTCAGGTAGATTATCCTATCACCGATCACCCCCTATGAACTATCACCCCCTATGACCTATCACCACCATCAGCTACCCCTTTATTAATACCCTTAAGGACGGAGCTCGTACCGTATCATCATCATAAATTTTTTAATTTTTATTTGGTGTGGGTTTTTAATATATATATATGTGTGTGTGTGTGTATCTATATATGTGTGTGTGTGTGTATATATATATAAATATATATATTTATAACGAAATGTTATGTTTTAATTTTATATAATTTTTGTTATTTTATGTATTAAAAATAAATGGGAAAAAAAAAAAAGATGAGGTGGAAATTGAGGAAGTTTGGGGAAGATTGGTGAATGTAGCGCCACCATTTTGGTAAACTTATAAATATAATAATTGTTTTTAAAATAACTTCATAGCCTCTTATATATATTAGCAACAAAAATTAATCGAAGTTAAAGTGCTGCAAATGTATTGTAGATTAGTTTATTAGCAACGTTTAATATTTAGACTTTACAATGGCTTAGTAGCAGGGCCGTCTTACGGGGTCCGGCTCAAGGATAGAAAATGGGTCCCTAATTGACAAGTTACCTCTTCCTTACTAAAAAAAAATTTAAAAGATTACTTACATTAAAAAAAATACTTTAAAAAATAAACATTTATAAGTAGAAAAATAAGCAACACACCTCGTAAAGACTTGTAAGTCCCACTACAATAAACCAATACTTGTAACTTTTAATAATAACCTATCGTTAAAAAATATAAATATTCTAATATCAAAATACAAAATTTAGGGACCAAAAATAAAACAATAATTACTAAAAGGATCAACTTTGTAAATCAAATTCCTATACCAATACAACAACACTATGCTCTATAAATACAACTCATATGTCGTCTTCTACACTCTTTCCGTCGCCATTACCGTCAACAATCAAGTTTCTCTATAGTTACAATGGAAAAATCATGCCACGCCAGAACGAATGAAAGATCCAGTACGTTGGCGGCCACACCATAATACTCTTCGTCGACCATCCCGTCACGTTCTTGGAACTCTCCATCAAATTCTTCGAAACGTGTAGATTCTCCGGCGATTTGAAAGTAACTGACACATCATTTGGAGGTAGCGGGCCCTCGAGGGAGTGGGCCTGGCTCGGTGGCACCCCTTGCACACCTCCAGAGCCGGCCCTGCTTAGTAGTACGTATCCAGTAGTGTTTTCATCTAGAATATATCTACGAAAGACTGGGATGGTATTTGCACATCAGTGATTGAACAAAAAAAATTAGATGTTACAAATTAATGTTCACACTTTTAAGCTAGTGTGAATAACTTTGATATTTATCCGCGCTTATAAGTGTAAACATATATATTGTTTATACAATAATAAGTGTAAAAATTGCTATAATTATTTGAAAACTTTCACACTTGTAAATGTGGAAATTTTTTCACATTTTTATGCGTAAATAAATTAACAAATTTTTTCACACATTTTAAAAGTATGAAGAAATAAGGATGAGCACTTATGTTTTTGTTGTAGTGTTAGATCAACTAGCATACATTCCCCTCCGCAAATTCTTTTTGGGATTGCTATGGCTGACTTTTATGGAAATAAGTCACGGGTTCGAATCTAAGATCACTCCATAGAATGGTACCAAAAACAGGACGAATCCAGGATTGCTATGGAGGACTTTCAATCATTTGATATGATTGTAATTGAGAAGACCGAAAGGATTTCATATAATACAAGTTGGGTGTTGCAAGCAAAGTACGCGTTCGTGTAAGCCAATCAATATGATTACGGATCCCTCGGGTCTAAAGGCAGTCCACCAACTCCAAAATGATACGCATGGTTGGACAAACAGATTTTCTCGTCAAAAATAAAAAGTTGCCACCGGATCCCTCCAAGTCTTTTAAGGACATTTTTAAATTGTAGTATTTTGACCCACGCTAACCGATTCTAAGATGTTGATGAGGGACTTCAAGGTCGCACTACAACACCAAATGTGCGCATAGGAGTCTTACATTGTGTTCTTTAGTTGTTGTTTATTTTAAACAGAAAGGGAAGGAACGAGAATCGGAAAAATATAAAGCATGGAAAGGAAAAGAAAAGAGATGATAAGAGGAGGAAGTTGTATTTTCCGTCCAAAATTGAGATGATTAGAAAGGAAACAAAATCTTAACCAAATTTTATTTATAATGACATCTTTATCCCTAATAATAACTAGTATATTATTTATAATAACATCTTGATCGCCTTATTCGGGTCGGTTTTAATGAAAGTTAACATTAAAAAACAAAAAACTAGTATTTTATATCCACGTCCCAAAAACCCTATTCAACATCTGACACGACACGGCTGCATCACAGCTTGTTTTGCTGAATTATGATATCCAATGCTTTATTCATGCCAGTTACTGCAATAATATAAACCAAGTAGACATAACATTAAGTTTCACTTATATTATGAAACAAAACAACTAAATTTTCTAAAAATGGCATTAGAGAAAGCAACGACAATCTCATAACAATTAGCATTATAGAAGTACAAGTGACAAGCAGTGTAGGAATCCAAAAGATTCAGGATTAAGTTTAACCTGATAAGTTGGAAAGGCCTTCACCAGATTTTGGTTTACCCCATTGAGGTCTCAATGCAGAAAGAGGTGAAGTAGACATGTTGGTGTCAGCATCAGATTATCAAGTTACTTGTCGAGACTACTTGGAGAGACTTCAGGCGTCACTGACTTGTTTGGCCAAGGACCTCCTCCACTAATACCTGCTTTCGGCTTTTAAACGTCTGTTCCAGTACCAGGCTCCTAGATTTCTTTTGAATCTCTGAAATTTTGTAACTGTGTAAATGATTCACAGTTCTCCAGACACTACACAACTGTATAGCACAAAGATTCACAGGCAACACATCGAGTAAATGGAGTAAAGCAAAAAGAAATTCCTCAATGGAATTGTTAATCCCCTTGATACTAGTACCATCACCAATCTTCCCCTTATGGACCTCTTGAAACCACTCATTTAATACATGTAAACCCCTACTCTCTACAAACTGAGTGAGGCGGTTTTTGTTATCAGTAACTGACATAACATTAGCAAGCATAACTCGCAAGCAATATCCATGTTTTTTTACGACTTTCAAGTTGCATGACCTGTATTAACTTTTCAACCCCTTCAAAATCTACCAAACTTCAGTTATCAGTAAATTTAGGTATCTCCGATTTTAACATGCGTTCTTATTTATGTTGATCAGGTTCTACTTCAAGATTGGCAGAAACGCTAAACTTGTTTTGACCCGTACTAACAAATGACCTGTTTCAACTTGAACTCCTCTAAACACATCATCTGATTCACTCGCCCACCCATATTGCCTCATCAAGTTTATGAAAATGAATTAACAGAACCTGAAAGGACTCCAGAAGAAGTTGAAGAACAGATCACGGAGACTAAAGAATGAATAATAATGTCCTTTATATAAAAATAAAAATGACAATTGTAAAATTGCATATCTTTTTCTCATTTCTTTTTCATTCTTTTCAATTTAAGAACATGAATAACTTACCACTTTCTTTTATTTTCCGTGTGACTAGAGAATGTAAAAATAAAATAACTCTTATTCTTTTCTTTTACTTTCTTTTATGTCCCTTTCATTTCTTTTCCAACTGGCTAGCCAAGTCCAAATTTCCAATTACAAAACCAAGCTTAAGAAAGTTCGTTTCATGGTTTTAAATGATCACATAGCTACTTTCAACCATAGTCACACAATTCGCAGCACTACCCACAAATCGCGAATTCATTCGCGCGAGTCCAGTACGCATTCGAAAGCGAACTAGTTCGCTACTAGTTCGCGAATCCAAGAGAAAAAATGACGAATCCAACCTAGCGAATTTTGCGAACTCGATATGGCCAGTTCGGTGACTTTTACTGGTACAATTCGCGTATTTGGAAGCTTGGGTTCGCGAATCCATGGGTGTCCATTCAAGTTCCGGACCTTTGGTATCCTAATAAATCATTATTTAAATAAAGAAACATATATGTGGTATTTTCTTAAAAACAGAAACAATCCTAATATACTATATCTTAAAAACAGAAACAATATCAAATTCAAAGCCATAATATTCGGTATTTTCAAACAAACCAAAGTTCCAAACCGTGATATATCTAATACGAATCTAGTATTGTATTTTAACATCGAGTACATCGAATCGGATCGTATCAAAGCGAATCGAAATGAGCCTACCCCCCTTCGAACTGGATTTTAGAGACCTAGCGAATTGCGAATTCGTATCGCGAATTCGTATCGGGCGAACTGCGACTTGTGTGACTATGGGTGCGACGTAGTGGAGTTGGTATATAGGATAAAATGTGGCTACCATAAATCAATGAGGTGTGTCTAAGAGGTATAATTGATTAATTGGGCACTCAGGGTTATTACCCCAAAAAATAAAAAGAACAGAGAAAATTCATGAATATGTTGGTAATAGAATAAGAACACGGTGGATGCTATCTTTTATTGGCACTATACCGGTCGTCAAAAGACAAGTTCTAAATGAAATGAACGAATCTACTAGAAATGTGAACACAAGTAGATCATACAGTGCTGGAGATATTTAGGTCATATCTAGCATGTATCTTTGGATGCATCATTGAGACTTTAATCATGGAAGATGAATTAGGAGAGATAGGAGAAGGCCACGTTTAAGAATACTTAGTCAAGAGATATTCAAAATATTAAAAATCCAAGGAATTGGTTTCAGATAGGAAAATGTATGTGCCGAGTATTTTCTTGTTTAATCGCTTTATATGATCTCTCATGGCCTTTGATTTTCCCGTATGCTAGCTGGTTTGGTATTGATGTAGTTTTTTGGTATCGTGCATATGTTACTTTTTGATGTCTATAGTTCTGACTTGAGGCCAACGAGATGAGAAAAGAGAGAACTTTGAGAGTTGTTGATGGCGGAAACCTCTTTGGCTCTTTCTCTTGTGAAATGAGACAGCTGTTGATAGTCAGAATTACACATCAGATACTCTGATTTGACGAGAAGTGACGGATTACTTAATGGCGACTTGTCAAGGCTGAAGACAGACTAAAATCATCATTAATGAGTGATGATGTATATAAAATAGATATGTGAGTTTTGATTTAGTATAGAATTAGGAGGTGATCGATATTAGTTTGCCCATTAAAGTGAAGCAGGGTTGATCAGCTACACTCAACATATGTGGTTTGCCCCAAGCTTTCCAGGGTCACCTACATGAGTTCTTTTCCTACATAACTATTTTTTTTTTTGTTAAACTTACTAAGTATTACATGTAGGATATTCTATGACTTTAATTTGTTTTCATTCCTTGCTATTCCCTATAGATCTAGTATCAATCACTTGAAGGACTTGCTAATTAGTAGATTAAAGTATTAGAATCTCCAAGTTGCTTAACTAAAGTTTGGAACTTTGATGCCAAAGTTTTGAATGAAATTTGAAGACCATTTTTACCTGTGTGGCATCCTTATTATTCTCTTTGGAAGAGCATGATAGGTTTATTGAATAATTCAGATTAGAGATGGCAATCTCGGACCATTTATCTTTAAACAAATCAGACAGATAGAGTAGAAAACTCGCTTTAAAGGAAATTGGTTAAATGACACACCAAGTATATTCTTAATGCATAAAACCTCCTAAATCACTTTGAAAAAGGTGCGTATGTCTGTAATAGTCAGCTTGGTATTTTGCCAAGTTGCCTGAACTTCATTTGATTTATACAAATTAACCAGGGTAAAACCCTTTACCCAAAAAAAAAACATCCTAAATCGCTTTTAAAAATTAGATTATTACTAAAATAATTTATTTTATTGATCATTAATTTTAGCAATTAAGTATAAAAAAGTGTATTCATTATTTTCATTGGTTTGCTGCATCTTACAAAAACCTCTTTTCCTAAATGCAAGTCCTCTTTTCCTGTGCAGGTGACAGAGGAGTCATCTTTGCTGATAAAGTTCTGAAGTTTACAGGTTCAGGAAAGATGAAACGGAGAATTCTGCTAATTACTGATATTGCCATCTATATTGTTGATCCCGAAGCTTGTGCACTTAAAAGGCGGATTAAGCTTGCTGCAGTTGAGAAGCTTTGTTTGAGTGAATTAAGCGATAATTTCTTAGCGGTTATCGTCTCAACCGAATATGACCTTCTCATGGCTACTACTAGGAAGACTGAGATTGTAAGTTTGCTAGTGGAATCTATGAAAAGCACATCAAACTATGAGTTGGAAGTTCACTTGTCTAACAGGTAATATGAATACCGTCTGATGTATAGAAGTTGCGTGTTGTTTTCGTAATTCTTTTTGTATTTTGTCATATTAACGAAGAATGATGAAATTTTTTTTAGAGTATGCATACAGTATACATACAAGTCTCTACTAAATCCATCAGAATAGTCATCATCCTATTTTGGAGGAATTAAGTGATAATTTTTCTCTCAATTTTATATATGAATATTTGCTTATTTTGCTTTTGTATAATGGATACTTTTGCAGTTTCGAGTATCATGCTGCTTCTGACCGAGTAAAAGAAATTAAGTTTGAGGAGGTTAAAGGTAAACAAACCTAATCCTCTCATGGTACTTTTGTTTTTCGAAGCTTCCGAATGTGTTCTTTAAAGTTGGCAAAATGAGTGGTTTGGGTAATAGGTCAAATCCTGTAACTTTTAAATACTGGACAAAATGGATTTGGTCAGATCGTCTGGGTTGACCCGCCAACACTTTTTTTAACTTTTGATATTTTCTAATGAAAAAGTAATGTTTAAATATGCTTAAAGAACTATAGTATATTGTTACAGCAAGAATAAATCTTATTCGGATAAAGCAAGTTAGGACACTTACAACTGACCCGTTCTTTTGGCTGTATATTATGATTTAAATGTAAATTGCAACCCAAATCAACTCATTAATAAGTAATTGGATTGAAATTGCCACATCATATATTCTTAAATTACAATGGTATCTTCTGCACTAGAAGCTTATATTCTTCACTTAAATTTCAGGTGGAATTAAAACAAAAATTGTGAACAAGTAAAGAACTGCTCATCCCAATCTTACCTTTTTTGTTCCTTAGCAATTCATTCTTGATGTTCGGGTGTAAAGGCAATTCAATTCTTTTACTCTTGATCTTAGTAAGCGAGACATCCTTGAAACTCTATTTACATTTGTTGTTATATACTAGTGGTTTCCTGTGCAACTTTCAATGTTTAAAAGCAATTGAACATGATATCATGTTATTATGGAGCCTGATTTCGTCCATTTATCTGCTTACAACTTTGTGGATCCAACTAAACGTGAGGATAATAGACGCTCAATATTGATGAGTTGATAATGGGTCACATTGGGTAGTGGGTCGGGTTGACTGCCTTATATTTTTGTCCATCTTTATTAATATCACACAGGTAATGCATTATTTTGATATTATCAGAAAAATAGTCAAGTTTTAAATAAAATGACCAAAGCGCATTTGTCATGGCGCCATAGCCGGTTAAAAATGTGGTGTTGTATATGGACAATTGCCTTTATGCGTAAAATGCTTTAGGAAGTTATAAACATTTGAATACCAACTAGACAACTTTGGAGTTGTTTAGCCTGTTCGAACAGTTTTATTCTTATCTAATTCTTTGTAATATTTATGGTTTATCAATGAATACAAACCCAACTGACCCGTGAGTATATACGGGTTCAAGTCATCATACACATTGGTGTGGCAGCAAAATTTACACTAATCAAATTATAGGGATAGACAAAGCTTAGCAGTAAATTTCATTATCAAACCACCATGTAACTCTGTGAAAAATAACAAATGAAAAAACACTAATATGTTATGGCACCAAATTTCTTATAAATCAAAGTTTTGGCTGCAGCAGTAGACCGCTCTACGTATTTGTTATTCGGTCTGTGTGGTTAACAATAGACTTTATAGGAGACGCCGTTCACCAGATCGAATGTTATCCACCAATGTAACCACCTCTGCCATTTTAGGTCTCTGTTCTGGTGACTTCGCCACACATTGCATCCCAATCTGTAGCATCTCCACCATCTCTTCTTCTATATTTGGGTACCTCAAAAGCTCCACATCGAAAACCTCTGCAGTCCATTCTTCCTGAACCACCGACTGCACCCATCTCACCAAGTGGACTGCCTCATTACTACAGGTGGCATGTGTAGGTGATTTCCCAGTGAGAAGCTCAAGAAGTAAAACTCCAAAAGAGTAGACATCAGATGCTTGGTACACCTTCTTAGTGTCCGCTATTTCTGGTGCTTGGTATCCACCACTCTTCATCACCTGTGCCAACGTCGGATTCATTATTGCTGTCAGGCCCAGATCACTAACACAGCCGTACCGTTGTTGGTTTAGGAAGGTGTTGGAGGCTTTGATGTTTCCATGAACAAGCTTTCTACCATCTTGTGTGTGGATATGAGTTATACCTCTTGCTGCTCCTATGGCTATCCTCAATCGGCTATCCCAATCTAACGGAGTCCTGTCCGCACCTCTATTTGCTGCAAAAACAACAGCCTGTCAACAGTCAACACATTGAACTTAAAAAATAGAACGAATAAGAGATGGCAAAATGGACAGGTCTGGAGTGACTCGACCCGCAAACATTTCCTCCTTGTCCGATTTATAATTAAGTATTGTGCTAGTTACAACAATCATTGTGTAAATCTATAAATAAGATCAATTTAAGAGTTTGCATGCTTTAAAAATAGATGTATAGTCAATTTCCAACTCATTTGATCCATTCCCTCATTTTTCTGGACCGGTTTGAGATGTTACATAACCTAAATCAACACTCATTCATAAGCAAATGGGCTAACTCGCCTTTTCATTGAATTCAAAAGAACGACTAACCGTGCAACATTGAAGAAACACTCCCTTGGTTGAAGTAATCATACACCATCAACTTTTCATCTTTGGAGTAGTAATACGCCCTTAAAGGAACCACATTTTCATGTACCGTCTTTCCAACAATCTCCATTTGTTGTTCAAACTCTCGTCTAGTTACATTTATACCCAGCAATCTCTTCACCACAACTGCACTTGATTCCTCCAACGCTGCTTTATAAGTAATCCCAAAAGTTCCCTTCCCAAGCACCTCTGCAGAAGCCCTAAACAGATCCTCCAAGTTAAAAGCAAGACTACTCCCCTCAAAGAAAACGAGGCTTCCATTCCCGTTCCCATCCCCATTTTGGCTTTTTGATCTCAGTTCCCTACCCTTTACTTTCTTTTCTTTCTTTTCTTTCTTAACCGATCTCTGCACATTTTCATTTCTACCTTCTTTCTTTGAAACCCAGAAAACCATTAGCAATCCAAGTAATCCCAACACTAACACACAAACTCCTATCGCTATCCAAAGAATAGCAGAATGTCCAAGTTTTGATTTCTTTGATGCGCCGCTACTAGAATATGCAGTCGGGAGCAATAAACCCTGAGGAACAAGATTATTTCCTAGAAAAGCCGAGCTAGGAAATCTCGTGAGAGACTGAGGCACAGTTCCAGTGAAATTGTTGTAAGACAAATCAAGAACTTGTAAACTTGCGCTACTAAAATCTGGAATTTCACCAGAAAGCGAGTTATTCGCAAGACTCAAAACAGTGAGGTGAGTCAAACTCGAAACGGAAGGATCGATGCTTCCATTAAAACCATTGTGGGACAAATTAAGAACAGACAGATTGTTCCAAACAGATAAATTCATAGGTAATGGACCGTAAAACCCATTGCATTCTAAATGTAAAGCTGTTAAGTTTTTCAAATTGTAGAAATCAGACGGAAAAGGACCCGATAAACCATTAGACCTCAAACTCAGTATCTGAAGATTCGATAACCGACCAAGAGTATTCAAAGGCATAGATCCTTCAAGGCTTACAGCAGGCAAACGAAGAGCTATGACCGATGTCCGGTTATGATCACAAGTTACACCAGTCCAGTTATTACAAGCAGAAGTGTTGATATCCCAATCGATCAGATGAGAATGCGGGATATTTTCAATGAATTCGAGTAATATTTTCTTATCTTGTATAGGTTCGGTTTTGCCTAATGAGAAAATAGCCCCAAACAACAACATTACAATAAAAACCAACTTATTCTTCATGTTCATCATCTCCAGATCTCTTTTAAGCTCTACATGAAAGTTTAACATTACATTACATATAAGCAAAGAAGCACAATTTAAATTAGTTAAAAAATACTTTAAAAAAAGATGTATTTTTTTTTTTTAAACCTCCAACAAAGATTAATGCTCGGCTAATGGCGAAAGACGCCCCATACACTTGCGAACGAACATCGTTAGGTAGCCAAAGCCCGCCGAAAACACCAGTTCTATTTATTTATATTAACAAAACATGACAAGTTTAATAATAATATATTTAGAAAACAGTAATGACCGTGAGCTAATAAATTAAATTAAAATGCACTTCCTGTAACATAAATAAATTTATATATAAAAATAAGAAAAACAAAACCGTTATATCTACTTGAAATTTAATGAAACATTAATTACATAATAATGGCGGTGATCCTGAAGAAGAAGAATGTATACAAATTAATGCATATAAGTTTGTAAAAAATAAACCTAATTAATTAAAAACACCCACCTTTGATTATTATTATAAATAAATGGGTTTTGCTAATAACAGCCCTTAGTGCTGTGATTAACGTACATAAAATAGTTGTAATTTTACCATAAAATTCAGGAGTGGACTTTTGATATGGAAGGTAAAAGTTTTTTATGCAGGTTATTGACAGCCCTTAGCATTAAAAAAATCCTAAATGAATGGGTTATAGAAAAAATATATATATAATGTTGTAAAAATAGAATAAAAAAATAAAGGAAAGGAAATCTACAACATTTGAAACAGTAAAAAAAGTAAAGTTACCAAAGTTAATGTATGAATTGGTATGTAATGTAATAACTTTTTCATCAAAACAATCAGGCATTAATGTCAATGTATATATATAGAGAGAGAAGAATAGTAACAACCGTATCCAATCCCGTCTTCCACGAGTACGACCGTAGAGAGACTGCTTGTAGAAGGACCTCCGGAGATTGTCCAAAGGGATAAAAAGAAGTCTGTAGTGAGAGTGTAAAACAGTTAGTGAGAGAGAGAGAGAATGGAAGAAAGATTGCGTGTGGAATTGAGAAAGAAATGGTGGGAGAATGAGAGTGAGTTTTACGACTATTTTGAGTGAGTTTTTGGCTCTGAGAGGGATGGCGGGATAAAAGGAAGGAGGAGGTGGCACATGGGAGAAGGAGTGTTGATTAAGAACCCTTTTTCTTTTATCAACCCCCACTCCTCTTCTTTAATCAAAGTGTTAATTTTTTTTTAATTTTTTTTATAAAATCTAATCTAAATGTATTAAACACATTGATTAATTAATCACATATTTACTTTTCTTCTTATTTAATAAAGAGAGTTTCAGAATTGGCGTGGATTTGATTTTATCTACATAGGATCTGTAACCAAATATGATTTTTGTATTATCTTATTTTTTTTTTTTTGAAAGGTAAATATATATTTATAAGTCCTTACAAATCGCAAGCGACAAAAACATGTACAAAGACAACAAACAAAGCACAATACAATTACACGACGTCAAATCTACGCCATCCTTCCCAATTAAGACTAACGTTAAATTAAATATTGGTTATTTAACGTTAGTCTTACTCGTACGATATACGGATTGACTATACATTTTACGATTATTTATATCTTTTAGATTAATATATAGATAAATAATCTTAAATATTAAGTTAGAAACATGGAGTATTATTTTTTATTTTTATTTTTTTTTTGAACGGCAACATGGAGTATTATTTACTAATTAATTTAACATGTCATGTAAATTAGAATAAGTAAGCCTTACTTTTATATATTCACATAAATAGTAATATTTTGTTCCTTATGTCTTTATATAGGATAATTGGTTCGTTAAATTTAATTTAATATTACGTGTATTACTATAGTATCAAGTGGAACATTTTTTTTGGTTAAACACTTAGATTTGTATATTGTAGTTATTAATTTTTTTTTTAGTAGATGGTAAATTTTGTAATCGATAAATATTTATTTTTTTTATATTATAATTAAATAAGTAATATTTATTTTTGGGTTGTCAATTTTACTTTCAAACAATTGAATTGTAAACTTATTTAGATTTGCTTAAACTATTAATCACAATCTTTTGTCTATTATATAAGGAAAATGTTAAATACAGCCCTAAGGGCTGTAGTTAACGTACATAAAATAATTGTACCTTTCATATCAAAAGCCCACCTCCTGAATTTTATGGTAAGTGTACAACTATTTTATGCACCTTAACTACAGTCATTAGGACTGTATTTAGCAAGACCCATTATATAATTCTTTTTTTTGAAATTTACTTTCTAAAATAACAGTGGTGGTGAAAAATAGATATTTATGATAACAATGAATATAATAAGATATTTTATATAGTTTTTTAATTATATTAGGTATTTAGATTTATATATTGATTAATTAAAATTTATACTATCTAAAATATAGGATTTATTAAATATAGATTAAAAGACACATGTCGCTTAAGTAAGTATCATGTGTCAACAAAAAAATGCATCAATTATGTTATAGTATATTGATAGATATGAACCATCATCAAAATGACCTAATGCCTTAATATCATAGATCTCAGGATTAAACTTCTTTATGTAAATAATTTTTGGAGAAAATAACACTAATAGCCAAAAAATAACAAAAATATACCATTTTAACAAAAAAAAAAAATTTTGATTTACACAAAATAGCCATCAAAATCGCAATGGAAAGCCAAAATCGCAATGGAAAAGCCAAAATC
>JAOEHQ010039922.1:0-12402 GCA_025447715.1 Asclepias incarnata | reverse complement strand
AATGGACCACAGATTCAAGACTCAAATCTGATGAGGGGTTTTCAAGATGGGGTTTGGAAATAAGAAGAAATAAAAAGCAGTAGCAAGAACAAGAAATTAGGGAGCATATAATTTGGGGATTTTATTTGGGGTCAAGGGATTGATATAAATCTTTATATGTGTGTTTTTCTTGATTTTGAATGTTGTTGTTATTCTTGATTCTTATATTATAAAACTGTTAGCTTTAAGGTTTATAAAGAGAGAATGATGAGAAAGAGACATAAATGCCCCTCGCGTGACTTGCACGTGGGGGGACTTAATGACAGGGATGAACCCGATTTAACAGAAGTTCGATTACAGGAATGAAAAAAGACCAAAATTGACGGGAGGAACGAAAGACCGTTTTTTTTAAAACCATAGAGACGAAAAAGGTACTTAACCTTATTCTTTTATACATTGTGTTTGTAATTATTATGTTTATGTTTTCACTATTTTTTTCAATCTAACATATATTACTTTTCCATAATAACATTTGAATGAAAAATATAAAACATATGTATAAATAATTAGATTGTTGATGAAATAATGAAAAAAAGGGAAAAACTTAAATAACAAAGGTTATATTTTATGAGCCATCAAATCTCGGAAGTCGGAAGTATTTTGACTAAAAAACAGACCCCTCTCCTCTCCTCTCCTCTCCTCACCCAACCGACCTTTCATCTTTCCATCCCCAATTGAATTCTCCATCAAGATTCTTCAACATAATCTCCAACCAAGATTCACTCTTTCATACATATATTATATTATATAACAAATGAGGTTCATCAAGCGCTTAGTTGGATTCCTAGGATTCGGAAATCCCGAAGTCAACAAAGATTCTCAAGATGATGATGATGAAACTGATGTTAACAATAATCCAACCTCAGCAGCACATATGCATAATTATATCAATAATACTAACACTAGTAATCTCCCTAGGAAAGGATTCAGTGTTTCTGTTCAAGTTCCTGTTGATAGAGCCCATCAAATCGGACCCATTTTAGTCCCTTGCCCAGCTGGAGATGGTGGTGTTCAGGTGATTTATTTTTTTTTTAAATTCTTTTTTGTATCTATAATTGTGTATATATTAATCTATTTTTGGTAAATTAAAAGAAAAGAAAAAAAGAAGAGGTTTTCCTGTTCAGGTTACTGCGACTCGCATATATGCGACCTTTTCCGAATCCTTTCCCAGAAAGAGGGTGGGTGGGTGGGTGCTAGGGGTAAAATGGTCAATAAATGGTTTTAATTTTCATCTGGGTAAGATAAAATGTTATAAAATTTGTGATATTGGAAATTGGTTTTTTGAGTAATTTTGTTAGTTAAGTAGGAAATGTAGTAACTGAGATTAAGAAAATGTTATTTGGTTTATGCCATTATAAAAGTGGTTGAATGTTGATGGAGTTATATGTTAGTTACCTACCGATGGAACGTTTGGCCAGTTAAGATCTTGATACAATGATATCTTTTAGTTGTTGGCTTTAAGGAGAATTATTGTTGGACATAATGTCACCAAATCACCAACCTTTAGATGGCTTGTCGTTTCGACTGTATTTGCTTGAACTATTGTTTGGCTGTTATAGGACTAAGATGGGATAATCTTTCAAAAGTCTAGTAAAATAGTTGAGAATTCTATCGTGTAGGGAAGGAATTCACTCGACAACATTTACAAAGTTTGTTTCTAGGATTCGTTGATTTATGTATTAGTGTTTGTTTTATGTCTATTAAGCATGTTAGGTGTTAGTTCAAATGATGCTCGGATAAAAATGTACAACTCTAAGGTGAATTAAAACAGGTCCTGACCCCTTGGTAGTTAGTATGAATGTCTGGTAATAATGTTCCATTTTTTTCATTAGTACTTGAAAAGGTTACAAACACACGATATCATGGTATGTTCCCATTTAGAGGGTGTTTGGGAGTGCATATTTTCCATTTTGTGAAGCTTAAATGTTGTGTTCAAAATAAGCAGCATTCGCCTAACTTAAAAGTAAGTGCCTTTTTCCCTTCAAATAAGCTAAAACACTCTTAATAGCCGAACACTTAAAACTGCGCTTCGAATTTTAAAAAACGTAATAAGCTATACACACTCCCAAACACCAAAAGTAACTTTTATTTCCCAAATAAACGGTAGTAATGTGTAAATAGCCAGGACTTCATATTAAGATTGTCATGACTCAAGTTTCATGTGACAAATACTGTACACATGTCACTATGTTGTCCGTTTAAGGCATCAACTTTGTTATACCCTAGTCTATATAGCTTATTGGCAATTCATCCAATATTTTCTGTCTTTACACTCTATAGCTTTGGATATTCTAGTATGACATAATAGGATGTTCAGTACTTAAGTTACATATGAAGTCAGGCAAAATCTAGTTAAAAATGATGTCCATAGCTGAAGCGTTGACATGAAGAGTAACAGGTTAATACCAGTGTCACAGTTTCCCTTCGTTTTTAGTAAGTTTTTACTGCGGTACTTATTTTATGCATTTCAATAATGTCAAAAGGTAGGCTAAAATCATTAAGGTTGCAGCAATTACATTAACAAAGCCAAGATAGCATTAGTGGTTATTAATGGACAGCATGTTCATAATTCATGTGTATTTTTGTTACTCTATTTTAAAACGTAGAGGCATAGATGAATGGATTATATGATGATAGATAGGAATATGGTCGTATTTTGTACCACTGTGTTTTCATGGTCATTGCAACCTTTTATCTTGTCTTAATATACTCAGGGTCTACAATGGTATACACAACGTCTGAAGATAGACGAAGATGGAGATGTTGCAGACGAGTTCCTTGAAGAGGTGTTTACTGAAACAGTATCGGATACGGATACACAGGAACTGCATCAAAACACATTGTCCAAATTTCAAGTCAAGTTAAGCGCTAAACCTGCAAAAGCAAGGAATCCATGTTTGTCAAAAGAAGGAACGGTCCAGCACTATGTCAAATACCAAGGACGGATGCAACTTATCGGATGAAGCTATGAAGGTGATGATTAACGGGTTTGTTTTAACATAGAATTGTACATCATTTGATTATTGGAACACATGTGAACTTGATTTAGTTGCAACTTCACCCAATCTTGATGTCAAGTTTTCTGTAATTATTGGAATATATATCTCATTCTAAGTTTTAAGACCTTTATGAACTTCTTTATACCGGTTACTACAAATACCAAACATACAAAAACAAAAGGGAATCAGAGATGTTTGTTATGTCCATGAAGACGTCCACTCTGTGGATACTGGATAGGTTGGAGTAGTGGTTCCGGTATCAGTAGTTCCAGTAGTAATACCGGAACCACTGCTCCAATAGGTAGATATACCAGTAGCTTTTTTTTGTTTTTCAACACTTGGAATTCATTTATGGTTGATGGACTTGTATGTTGTTTACCTACAAATGGTACACTTGACCAATTTACGAGCTTTACACCGTTTAGTTGTTGGGTATTAGAGGGATGGGAATATAAGGCTGTCATGTACCTAGTTTAGGTATAGAACCTCCTCACATCTTAGTTTTTTAATCCATAAAATTCATGGGGCCCGGATCATTTATTTATTATATAACAAATATTAAAAAATTGGTATGTGAGAGGTTCTATACCTAACTTGGGTACATGACAGCCACACATTTACTTTTCCCAGGGTATTATTGTTAAAGGGGGCTACTATTTCCACCATATAAGACAAACCAATGTACAATTAGTAATGCATACCGTACAACGGTTTAAAGCATAAAAAGGGGTGGAAATAGATGGGCACTTGTTAAAACATAAATGTCACCAACTGAATAGGTGGCCTATATGTAAGTTACATATGATTGACTGACGTTTGGTTGTTATATGTACGAGTCGGTTGTGGGTCTGTGTCCCAGGAATATCTCTCCGTTAGAGCATCTGATATGGTGTGTAATGGAGTATTATAATATGCATCATCACTCTATCCTGTTTAGTATTATGGACCTTTGACTTTCTAATTTTTTGGATCTCATAGTTACTCGTTCATCACGCTATCTTTTTAAGCTCCTAGTTATTCATTCATGACACTATTTTTCAAGGTATCAAACACCTAATTAGTCATTTCACCACACTATTTGTTAAGCTTCACTTAATAATACGAGTATTATTATCATCTAGTATGCATGCGGTTAAAGTTGTATTTAGGCTACAAATTGTATTAGTTAGTAAAGTTTAAGGACCAAACTTGTATTTATGGTCTAATTAGGATTTATGAAACGGTGTTTCGGAAACCACCGTTCACAAAACTGAAGCAGGGCAATGGTCAAAGAAGGAAGAGGCGAACCCTCTCACGACCAATGGACACAGTGGTTCGAAAAATCATGACCGTTGGGAGATAACTGTCATTAGGACGAGTATATAATTTGATATCGATTGTAAGTGTGTCTTATGTGTCAACTACAATGTAAACGATTATGTTGTTTAGTGAAATAGAATCAAATTTCTTGTTAATCTTGTGTTAATTCGATCATGTGGATATGGAATTTCGATGTCTAACATGGTATCAGAGCCTAGGGCTCCGAGATTGCAAGGAACTTGATTCGATTTTGATCAAGTTGATCAAAAGATGTTGCCGCGTTTTTATTACTGAAGCAGGGGAATGAAGAACAATTAAAGACACCCGGTTTTTGACTTGATGTTAGAACTGCTGCAAGAGAATCGATGTTTTGTTCGGAATTCCGGAGCAAAAAAAAAAACAGAGAGGAACCGACGATTTGGAATCAAAGGAAAAGGGTTGCGTGGCTGTTCTGTGGAAACAACAAGGAAGAAGATAACACCATTGTGGGTGTTAACTACAAAAGAAAACATTTTGTTTTTGTTATGTTTAAAGAAGATAACATATTTGTTTTCTTTGGGTTATTGTTTGAAGAAGAAAAGGAGAACATTTTTTGTTATGTATCGTCATTAACAAAAAAAAAAGAAGGGAACAAGACAATTTTGTTTTTGGATACCAAGAAAAGAAAAAAAAGGGGCACTTCTGTTGCTGTTGTTCGTCAAACCAGTGGGTGTTTGTTGTTGTATGAATGGAAGACGGACACGGCGTCACGGCGATAGGTGTTCAAGAAAAGAATGCCAGGCGCAGCTGTACGTTGTGTTGAAAAGAAGAAGAATTAGAAAAGAGAAGACGAAAACACCACTCTTCTTTTTCTAATAAAGACGAACAAAGATGAACGGGAAATAATGCTCTTGCGTGACAAATTGAGTATTGGCGAAACAAATTTCGGTAGAATTGCGTTAATTGAACAAACTCAAGGGAGAGTTTGTTGTGTGGTGAAGATGGAAACCAGAGGAGTGTTTCGAGAGAATGGTAATGAATGATGAAGATCCAATGTGATTCCGAGTATAAAGTGCCCACTTTTACTTTTTTTTTTTTTTTTGAAGCAAAGCAAAATAAGACAAGCCAGCGAAGTAGATCAACCAAAGAAACGGGATTTTGGGCGAAGAGAAGGAAAAACGTAAAGTAGGAGCATGAAGATTCGAAGAACTAAGATTAAAACAATTAAGGGAATCCGTTGGACTTTAATTGTATAAATCTTGTTAGCCGATATTAGAGGTCGTATTTGCAATTAGTCTAATGTTATATTTAGGCTAAAAATTATATTTAGTTAGTAAAGTTTAAGGACCAAACTTGAAACGGTGTTTTGGAAACCACCTTTCACAAAACAGAAGCAAGCTAGGCAATGGTCAAAGAAGGAAGAGGCGCTTGTTCGCCCTCTCACGAGCAATGGTTACAGTGGTTTGAAACACCATGACCGTTGGGAGCTAACCGTCATTAGAACGACTATAAATAGGTTACTTTGATATCGATTGTAAGTGTGTCCCATGTGTCGAATACAACGTAAAAGATTATGTTGTTTAGTGAAATAGAATCAAATTTCTTGTTAATCCAGTTTAATCCGGTCATGTGGAGATGGCATTTAGATTTCTAACAAATTCTAAATGATCAAATAATTTACTAGAGGATGATGTGGCTAGAAAGAAAAAAAAAAGTCATAAATAGCTTATTGTGACTGAAGATGTCCTAATTACAGGAAAGAGTACATATCACAATATACACCAAAATAACCAAAATACTCTAAATTAAAGGTGTTTCCCAGGTCCATGAAGGTGTCCTCCGAGAGGATAAGATGGAACAGTAGTCCCGGTGACAGGGTCCACCGCTCCAAGAGGCTGTTGGTGGGGATGCACGGTCGTCCCAGGAACCGTTGTCCCCACACCAGCAGGCGTCTGGTGGTGTCCACCATAAACATCGTGGCCAAGAACATGATGTTTCCCATGCAGCTTCTCAGCAGCATGATCGGCTTTTTCGACATGCAAGTTCATCTTGGCCTCAGCTTCCTTGGCTTTCCTCCTTTGGTGTGCTATCTCTTTTTCTTCTGGTGTTCTTGCAGTTGCTTTCTCTGCCTGCAAATTTATAAAATCTCAACCTCCTCATGAAAATGATCGACTCATATATACATATTCAATATATATATATATATATATACTCTTTATATATTAAAAAATGATGTACAAGTGTTAATATAATAATGCATATATATATATATATATGTTACGACTTACGAACCTTTTCTTCAAGATTGGCTTTGTAGGATTCAACATGGGCTTTGGCAGCACTTGCTGCATTGCTAACTTTCTCTTTAACTGAATGCATACTTCTCTGTTAACTTGTGATTCTCTTCTTCTGTGTGTGGTAATTTGTGATACAAATAAGAGTTTTGAAGGTCGGTGATTCGCTGCATCGTTTATCCGAAAGGTGACACGGCTCTTCCACGTGTACCCCATGCAACAGCTGCTACCTTATATGAGTGCCACCTGTCAGGATTATTCTTTGGGTACGGTTTTTCCATAGCAAAAGGTTATAATTGTGTAATGTGCTTGTGTTTGTTTTATTGAGAGCCCGGGGCATAAAAAAGCCCAAGCAGGCTATCATGGGCTCATGATACATGCACTTAGCAACCAAGCTATTAAGAAAGTCAACCCGGGAATGCGACTGGTACCTTCCCGTACTGGTTTCGTTATTGACAGTACCAGTCCCAAAATTTACCAAAACATGGTATCGATCTCGATCTCATTTTGTAATTCGGTACCATTTCACGGTGTACCGCAATCCCAAACCACGAACCAACACAAGTGGCCTGGGTACCGGTCTCACTTGGGATTCAATAACACTTTCCGATATCAGGATAAAGACGGGACCGTTACTTGGGAAATTATGTTCATCGGTAGCAAGAATTACAAGTGATATGTGAACTCTTTTTATAGTCCAGATAACCCGAAAAAATGATAAACACACTTAAATTCGATAATCACAAATACCCCTAATGGTGATGGTGTATGGAATCATTATGTTATAGCAAAACCTATGTAGATATCCACGACATCGTATGTTTTGCATAGTTGATAACCTTTTTTTATGGGAATCCTTTTTAACACTTTTTGACATACAACACGTCTTATTATTATTGAGTAACATTATTAATTTTGTGTTAAATCGTTCACAATCCTTTGTCTATTACCACGTGATTTTTCAACGATTTTGAATAGTTGTATCATTGTGTCTATTTTGACATAAAAATAATATCCTCTTTCTTACAAACTATCCTTGGGAATTTGGGATCTACAAATCTATACTCATTCGAATAAATAAATATTATAATATATGTGGTATAACAAAGTTAGTCACTTAGTCTATGACAATTTGCAATACTAACTAACAATGCTTTTTGGAATAATAACAAGGCATGTATAAAACCGATTCAGTAATTTTTTGATAAAATTTATCATTATTTTATAGAATTTGTTAACCGTGATCTTTAGGCCTCTTCCTATCCTGAACTCGTCATTCCCTAGTCTTGATTGCCACATCAGCTTTCTCTCTCCAAGACACACCCAAGAACTACCCCCTCCCTATCATGCCCTCTTCATCATCTCATCCCCAATAAAAAAATAATTAAACACACACATACATGTCCCACACAACCTTTTTTATTTTGTTTTGTAGTCAAATCCTTTTTTTTATTAGTAACCGAGCCCACTAGTGAGTACAAATGCTTGTTTTGCTGTCAAATCCTTTTCTTTTTATTACTAACCGGGCCCACATCAACATACATTTTGCTCATCCATGCATTTCTAAATTACGACACATGACGACGACGAAGTGGCACGATGAGTTCCTCCCTATCATGTCTTTCTCATCATAGATGATGAAGGCGTAATGACATCCCCTTAGGGAGGGGCCTTAGAGCTATGATTAACTCCTTTAAAAGTGCGACAGTTAAAGAATAATTATTTTATGTGCAATATTTTATATGCATGTTAATTATAAAGATTATAATTAACAACATCTTTATTTTACCGGTTAGTTCAAATATTAAAGATTAGTAAAGAAGTTTAGGGAATTAGGGTGTGTTTAATTGTAAAAAAACTATGAATGTTTTTTAACATAATTTCCAAGAAAAATATGAAAAAAGAAAAACAATTTTAAATGTAGTTTTTTTAAAAATATTTTTCATGAAAACATAAATTTAATATTAAATTTTTATTGTTTTCTAACTATTTTAAAATTTAAAAATGAAAAACTATCTTTATGTTTTCCACTTAATTAAACGCATTTATTTTCAAGGATTTTCTATTAAAAAAAAAAATTTCTTTTCGTTTTTTTGAAAATTAAAAATGTAAAATTAAAAATAGTTTTTAACAATTAAATAAATTTTTTGTATATTTAATTAATTAATTCCAAACAAAAATAATGTCAAAAAGAAGAGAATAGAATTTTATTTTATTAGATAAGAGCACAAAAAACCACCACTCAACTCACCGGAGCTTCAACCAAAATTAGAGTATATTAATTTTTAAATTCCGATGGACCTTCAGACACCGTGCAACATTTTCTACAACCGGAACCCCTTACTCTTCCGGCAATCCTTTCCATCCAAAAACACATTCAAATGCCGCAGCAATACGACGTCGTCGGAGCTCCAAGTTTCACCGGAAGTACCTCGCTTTTCCGTCGCTTCGTCTGCCCCCAGCCATAAAGTCACCGTTCATGATAGACAACGTGACGTTGTTCACGAATTCTATGTTCCAGAGGTATCATTATATGTTAATTATTTAATTAATTGTTATATATTATTAATGTATTTAGATACTTTCTTAATTATGGTTATATTCGGGTTATCGTGTTGGTGGATTTATATATATAAACTCAACTTGTGTAGTTAGTCGTGTTCAAAAGATGAACCTAACCAACCTTTTTAATAAACGTGTTAGTTGTAGGTTGTAAACGGACTAGGAAGGCCAATCCGAACCGACCCTTTTATTAAACGTGTTAGTCGTGTTCAACTGTTTATGACGCATGCCCGTTTAGCCCCAACCCACATTCGTTTATCTTCGTGTCAAACGTCGTGTCTGAATGGTCACTCCTAGGTTTTATACATACGATAGCAATAATTGAAAGTTTGCTTCATATAATAGCACGTTTTAAAGCAGGATAGATATAATAGATTTTCGAGTACATTTAAAAACATTTCACCCATATTTTCATTATTGTATTCAGCTTGAGCTTGTTGCCATATTATGATTGCAATTAATTGTAGTAGAACATGTTGATTAATTTTGCAGGATCAATATATATTACATACAGCTGAAGCACAAGACATATCACTGCCATTTGCTTGCAGGCACGGTATTGTTCTATGATTCATGTTATTTCCGTTGCAGCTAAAATTATCACGGATTAATACTGTAGAATAGTACATTGTGACATTCTGTGCATGCAACGTTCTTCATGCTAATCTTTACTAATTGAGCAACATCATACGAATGTACGATAACTTGAATCATAAAGATTGGTTTTTTCAACTTGAAATGTGCAACTGTATATAACATATGCTTCGTGGCAGGTTGTTGTACTAGTTGTGCTGTTCGGATAAAGTCTGGACAACTTAGACAGCCTGAAGCGTTAGGGATATCCGCAGAGTTGAAAGCTAAGGCATGTTGTTTGTATTCCATTATTAATTTCAAAATGTGACATGTTTGTATCTTCTTATGATTCAGTGTAGTTACGTTGAATAGAAAGCTTATAAACTTTATTCATTTTTGTAGGGTTATGCACTCCTTTGCGTTGGTTTCCCGACTTCTGATATTGAAGTTGAAACACAAGATGAGGATGAGGTAAATTACTCTTTTCCAAACCTACTAGGGTACAACTGGATATTAATATAGAGGTGACTACTATTGTTATTTTACTTGGTATGATGTATCATTAATTAGAACAAGGAGTGTGTAGTTTAGTAAAAGTTCTTGTTAGTAGCCCATTAATAAATTTTCTGAGTGCATGACGTTGTATTAGTTTATGTACTATACCTTATCCTAAACAACTCCCAATATGTTACAAAGTCCTTGATTGAGAGCTAATATTAGCTCTGTTTGAAGGCCTGAAAACAGACACAGCGTTAGTATTTTAAACTCCAAAGTTCATTTACAACTGTTTAATTTTGATAAATGTGGGGTATGTACGGTAGAAGAGTGTTTATTAGGATACATCAAGTGGTAGCAATTATTATAGTGGTAGTAGTAGTTGTGGTGTGGTTGAATGCTTATGACAGTTTTAAGATGGGCACACTGACCTAGGTATGGATGGTGCCACTTTGACTACATAAGCACGCCAGTCAATGGTGGAGGACACGGTGGTTGTGATAGAGAGAAAATAAGATGCGACAATCCAACTCACATTGATAGAGTGAGCAGTTAGAGCACCTTATAAGCCTTAAGTTGTGGACTACCAACAACTTATACCATGATCTTAAATTTAATCTGAGGTTATTTGGCTAGCGTGCTACCTTGGTAGTGATTCAGACTCATGCATAAGCTTTTAAATTGTGGCTACCGATAATTTCGATTGTGGTTTAAGATGGTCAAGAATTTATTGGGCTAGTACACTACTTTGGGGTTGAAGTGTTACTTAAGCAACCATCTTAAAACAAGACACAAAGGTAATATGTTGGTGTTTAGGTTTTTAGCCCAGGTTTTGAAGAATGAATTTTTATTTTTATTTAATAATGGATGGAAGTATCTTAAAGACATCTGAATAGTTATCATCAGTGAATACCCATCAAACATTCAATTTTGCATAAAACGACTTTCTGTATCTTTTTTACGTCATTAAACTCTGCTTCTTTGCCTAACCAAATCCATGGTTTATACAGGTATATTGGCTTCAATTTGGACGATATTTTGCACGAGGACCTATTGTAAGTTTTTTGTACATAATATCTGGATATTCGCCCCACCCTCGTAATATATAGTCTATTGGTTGTAGTTCAATGGTTGATTTTCCGAGGAGTACCTTACATTTTTTATCAACAACTGTTGCAGGAAAGGGATGACTATGCTCTCGAACTAGCCATGGGCGATGAGTAAACCTCTTAGTCAAATTGTAAATTATAAGGAAACCAATCATTAAGTCGATATTTATATGTTACATTCATGCTGTTAGAAAACATATGAGAAGCTCCTCGTACTTATGACATGTTGTTTCGGTGTTTCCTTTCAAAAGATTAATACATATTTAGCCCCCTTAAATCTTGATCATGCATATTATTACTAGTGGAAAACAATAGAAATTTGCGTACACAAGCTTTATGTAATTGAAAATCATTTCATCAGACCATCGTAACATGTCGGATTGGATAATATTCATACGTTATGCTTATTCATTTTGTCATCAAGTGTAAAACCTAAACTTTTTTCTAAAAAAGGAAAGATCACATGATTCTTTGATTCACTTTCTCCTGTGTGCTTATCCAACTCTCTCTTTGGTCATTTTCTACTTTATTTCTAACATGGCCTTAATTTTGATCTTAATTTTGGTAACTTCAGACTTCAGAAAAATATATATATATACTAATAACTAATGTACACAAGTGATGAAGAAAACACACAAGTTTGTGTTATTAGGTTTGAAGATTATCAAAAACAAGAATGTTTACCAGGTCTTGTAAGCTTTTGATTTTGGAATGCTTAATACATAAGCAGTCGTCACGATACATTGGATTGTTCTTAGAAATGTCAATGGAGTAGCGAAAGAATCCAGGTAGAGGCCGGTCCTAAGTATAGGTTTTGACAATTGTATGTGGTGAAGTAAAGCTGTCAATACTCGACCCAACCCGAAACCCGACCTGAAAAAAACCGGGTTAGGGTTGTGAAATCTCGACCTGCCAACCCGCCAACCCACTAACCTGATTTTTTTCGGGTTGGGTTCGGGTTGACCCTTTGGGTTAGCAGGTCGACCCACCAACCCATTTGACCCGCCAACCCACGACCCATTTGACCTGAAATCAACCCACCAACCCGCCAAC
>JAOEHQ010039911.1:0-12404 GCA_025447715.1 Asclepias incarnata | reverse complement strand
TATAAGAGACAGGGACAGGAGGACGGGATGGTTCAGAAAACCCAGGAAAACAAAAGGCTCTCTGTTCCTCCGGCAATTTAAGGACAAACTCTATTCTGTGGTCGGCCTCAAGATTTGAGTCCACAAAACCGTTTAGATTCGCTGCAAGGGAATAATAAGAATCAATATATGAGAAATATTGTAAACTTAAGTAGAAGAAATTAGTGTTCCTACCCTTCTCAATCCAGCAAGGAGGAAGAAATGACTCTTGAGGTAAGGACTCCCTAAGCACGAAAAAGTATCTATCCTTCCAAGAAGGATCGTTTTGAGTAACTTCGATAAAAACCCTAGTTTTCTTTGATTTAGCCTTGAGAATAAAATAACCCGACCCGAAAGTTTGTAATGTGTAACAAAATTTGAGATCTGAGAGTCTAAAATCGATTTTCCTTTCAACAAAACCGTTTAACGCAAATAGAACTCTCCACACCATAGGCATGGCCTGACCATAGGATAAACCCGTTGTACGAAAAAACTCCTCGTAAAAAGGGGGGAACGGAAAACACAGGTTTAGGGTTTTAAAAGGAAACTCTGGGAAGCAAATCCAAGTTTTAGATTTGGCATCGGATCTTATTTTAGGATCAAAAGGTCTGAAAACTGTTCCCTCAGGGAAATATTTCTTAATATTTTCAATATCTTCGTCCTTAAAGGAACATTTATTATGGTATGCGACTATATGGGTATTGATAAAGTCATTAACTAATAAAGGATATGTATGAGACATGCACAACAACTCGAAGTGGTAATAGTAACATCACAAGATTGCAGAATCAATCATGGTCCCCCCTAAATTACCTTGTAATCTGGGCTATTCTTTTTGTACCCTAAAGTCACTTAGACTGAGGGGTATGGGGCGGATTATTGCCCGACGTCGTGCCAAGTCGCGACCAAGTCGCCGTCTACACCGTCCCCCTAGGCGGGGTGGGCTTGGGCGAGCTGCCAAGACGGACGGATTGCTAGACTTGTATGTTTGTTTTCTTTTCTTTTTTTTTTTCTTTTTCCCCTGCTGCTATTTATTTGCAAATCAATGGTGTTTTGTTTGTTTGGTTTTTATGGTTTTGTTGCAGGTTTTTGGTGAGGAAGGAAGAAGATGAAGACCAAAAAAAGAAAACAAATATATATATTTAATAACCAATTTTCATTTTAGCCCTTACATTTTTGTTTGTTTTGTGAAATAGTAATATTAGTTTTAAAATTTTTAACTTATACCCCTAATGTATTTCTCAATTAATATTTAGATGTAATGTTAATTTAGTTTATATAATTTGTTAATTTATTATATAAGTTTTATTTAGTTTATATAATTAAAGTTTGAAAGAAAAAAAAAAAAACAAATACAATGCCACATGTCACAAGTCCCCCACTCTTCAAGTTGCCTCACTCCCCCATTTTTTGATGGCAACTTGGGTGCTGACTAGGCGCCACATGGCGCAAGACGCCCCTCACCCAAGTTGCCCCATACCCTTTAGTCTAAGATATCGGAGACAAGAAGTTTCCTACAATCTATCATTTTTTTCCGCAATATGAGTCATGTTGATATTTTATGAGAAATGATAAAATATATTTAATAGAAGAGTAAATACACAGTTGGTCCCTGTGGCATGAATTTCATTAATCGTCCGTATTTTGAAACAGTTATATCGATGATCCCTGTTGTTGTCACTTGGCTCAATGGGAAGTCCAAGATTGGATGGCTGTTAGTTTTTGTTTGTTAATTGATTACTTGCCATCAACATGATGGGCATAACCGTCTTTTCCACCCAAACTATAAAGACCAACCGTATAATTTACCCATAATAGAATAAAAGACTCATAAGGAATGTCCTATTTTATCCCTCAAATAAAATACCCAACATCACATATCATGTTAATTTTATTATTATTATTATTATTTTTTAATTTGTGTCTTATAGACACTTGTTAGAAGTATTTAATGAAGTCATATATTTTCATAAAAATCATGTTAAAAATAAAATAAAAAAATGATTTATTTAATGTTTATTATATAAAAATTTAAATTGTAAAAAGAAACATTATTAATTATTTATTATCAATAATCAATAATGTCGGTAATCGGTAATTTATGTTAAAAAAAAAGAAAGAAGATAAGGTTTGGTAGGTATTTTTATCCGGCAAATTTATACGTATATTTTATTTTAGTATTAGTACATCACTTGGTTGGCGCAAAGCCAAAAGGTCTTAACACGACTATACAACATAACCATAACCATATATACTACATATACATATACATACTACATATATAATAGAAAAAATGAATCCCCAATTTCTACTGTAATTTCACTTCAACAAACAACCACTAGGGTTTTTCTCCATTTTTAATTCCAACATTTGATCAATTTTGTTCATTTCAATCAACCCTTTTCATCTTATGAAACATGCCCCACAAAAACCCCAATAAAAATCCTTCCTTTATCAATACCCAAACCTTGAAATCAGCTATCTAATGCAAAATTTGGCAATGGATCCAAACCATGTAGTGTTAGAAATAAGCTCAGATGAAGAGGGTGGTTGGAATGATACTAAAAACAGTGGAATTATTGATGATGATCTTACTTGGATTGCAGACATTCTTAATGAGGTTAATCGAAATGATTGCGGTTTCAATGATAATGATAATGATTCCGATGAAGTTGTTGTTGTGAGTGAGGTTTTGCCTTCAAAAAAGAAAAAGAATTTGAGTGTAAAGTCTTCATCTTTGGTTGACTTTGATGATGATTGTATGGTTCTTGATCATGACCCTGATAAGCCTTTGGAGAGTCGAAATGATGGTATGAAGAATCGCGATAAGGAGAGTGAGAAGGATGATGATGAGGATGAGGATGATCTAGTTGTTGTTAGTGAAAAAGGGCAGGTTTGAATTATATCTTTATACATTTTTGTCATTTAGTATAATTTTTATCTGTTATATCGATATAAAGATGCTATTTGTATTGTTGACTTGCTTATTTTCGTGACTCATCAATTGTGATTGTGGTACCAGTTAGTAATGTTAGTTTTGGTGAGTTTAGGTATTCATATTAGGGGATGTTTCAGATTGCTTATTTTGAAGTGTTTATCTGCTTATTACTTGTGAACAAGTAGATGATTAGTTTTCAGAAGAGTGTTTGTAATTTCTTATATGCTTTAGAAGTAAGAAATAATCAAATAAGTACTCACTACTGCAATCCCAAACTCTTCCTAACCATGGTATCGAAAAGTGGAGTTATAGTTGGTGTTGGGAATATTCTTCTATGAGAAAATTGGTACATTTAAGTCTACATATTTTGTTTTGGGCTATCCGATATTGAGTCTACGTTGATCCCATATTGCTTGGTTATATTGGTATAGTAAAATATGTACTTTCACATATTTAAAGCATGGTTTTGATAGCTTGATTGGCTGCTAGTACTGAAAATAAGGATTTTGGTGTCTGGATTGCAGATAATGGGCATTATCTACATGTACTTGACTACATTCAGGTTCATGTAATATGTCTTTGGTAAGAGTATCACTCATTTATGACTATTACCCCATTTCTAGGTGACTTTATTTTGGGGGTGGTTTGCCAGGGGTCGTTTATGCAAGTGAAAAGCTAGGGATTTTATTAAATCTATAAAGAGGTGAACTGGTGTAGCATTTGATATTTGATAAAAAGATGTATTTATGTTTCTTTTTTGTAATATCAAAGGAGAAGAGAGTTTACATACTCCGTGCATGCATTTGGGTAAAAACATGCCCTTTTTAACCTATGTAAGAGTTGTTTGGTTGTGTTCTTGAACAGATTCACAATAATCAGTTTTTACTACATGGAAAAAACTGATTATGATTTTGATTTTTTAATTAGAATTAATCAGGTCTGGAGAAACAAGTAAGTTGCTGGAAGATGCTCATTGTTGAGATAAATGTAAAATTACCTAACATATCCGAAGTTTGAGGACTTGATCATCTGATTTCCAATGTTGAAATTATAATAAGCATCATGAAAATTCATATTCAAACACTGTTAAAGAAACTAGTATCTGATTTTAGGCTCATGTTTACCTGATTTGAGGAGGAATAAAGATGAAACCTATAACACATGGATTGGACAATGGAGGGAAAAAGTATAAACAAACGGAACCTAAATCTTATGCTGGAATAATATTTTTCTTAGGATTGTGATGCTAGAAATGCAATGTGAAATTAAATTCTGCAATTTTTTTATTGCAGGTTGCATGTCGAGATTATCCTCATTCAAGACACCTTTGTATTAAATTCCCTTTCTCGTCTACTCCAAACCAAAGTCATTGTGACCAGGTAAATTCATGGTCAGGTTATATTCATTACTATATGTCACGAATGCCTTCCTTCCACAATCAGTATAATTCTCTTTTGATCTATAGTATTTTTTTCTTTCTTTGCATTACAGTGCTACTGTTATGTTTGTGACTCACTTGCTCCGTGTGTCTATTGGGGCGATGGCAGTGCCGGTCTCGACCATTGCCAAGCCACCGATAAATACGAGTTCTGGAAACTTCAGAGGCAAAATTCCAAGGATGCTAGTAAAGCTCTCCCGATCCAACCTGTTCCAAAAGTTATGGATGCATCTATCTCAATCCGGCTCCCCCCTATAAACCTAGGCCCACCTGCGGTCCACAATCATGTCCCTATACCAAGTCCTGCCCATGCTTACCCCATATCTTCCAATTTTGGAGTCCCGAACATGATTAACCAAACAGGAACCTCGTTTTTGTCATCTAGAAACAAGTATCAGCCAAGTTTAGTCTCCCAACAGTTAATGAGAACAAGTAGTTGTACCATTCCAAGAGAGAGGGTGCACCATAATAATAATCTTGGTGCTCCTTTACAAAGACCCGTATTTAAAAGAACAGGTTCATCCGGAGTTCCTCTAACAACAAACCGGTATTCTTATAGCTCGTACCGTGACAATTACAGAAACCCACATTCACAGCCAAGTGTCGTCAACGCTTCCCTTCCATTTTCTCCTCCAAATCATACATTTGAGGAACCGATGCCAAGGTCAAACCCTACGTTTGACTTCTCACCAAGTTTGCAACCTTCATTAAATCCAGAATCCTACGTGGAAAGCCCATTTCTTTTTCAACTTCAAGGGCAATCTTCTTTGCCAAATTATTCAATTCCTTCTGAAGCTTCCCAGCTAGTAAATCAAGGTCAAAAGTCAACAGCTGACTCAAAAAATGTTCAAGACATTGGCTGGCCTCAGAGTCAGACAACCCACCAACCTGCTGCCCAAAGCTCGATACTTGAAGGTGCTGGCCCAACAAGTGAGCCCTCACTTGCAACTGGTTCTGGAGGGTTGGTTGATTGTTATTTTAATAATGATAATTGGTGGCTCAACAATCACCCTTGTGAACCAGGATCTGTGGAGGTTCCTGAATCGTTTGGGTTTAACGAGTTCTCTCCTGAACTTGCTTTTATCGATGCAGGTAACATCTTTGACTTTTAAGCCTTTTGGCTTTTGTATATACAGGAGTATATCTTTCCAACATTGCCCTTTTGCCTTCTGCTTAACAGAGAATGGAAGGCAACATTGGTGCTGAAATCCAATAGAGGCGCAACATAATTGTGCTTTATTTCAATCCGGTTTGTTATGTCTTATTATTTTAGATGCATAAAACTTTGAATGAAGAGAATGCATGTGTATAGTCTTCATTCTAGACCTTAGAGATGTGTTATCTATATCAAATCGAATTAGAATATGATTTTTATTCAGAATCTGTCGTTATCAGAACATATGGAATGCCAAAATTTCAAAGGCTTTGAGGTGAAGCTGCTTTTTCCGTCCTTTTTTTTATATAGTTTTACTTGATACCTAACAAATGACACCCTTGAAACATTTGATACATGCCCGTTGAACTTGTTAAATGTATAGACTACGGGTGTGTGTGTGGATTTCTTTTGAGACTGATGCTCTCCCTTTTCGGAGAAAAAGAATAAGACAGTTGTGTCATAGTATCTTTTTTGTAGCACCTGGAATGCCCGGAACATGATTAACGTCCATATGTTGGAATATGGTATGAGTAACACCGAGACAAGTGATTATTTTGTAAATTTGTTGGTTGTGCTACACCACTCCCTGTATGCATGTTTTAATGCCATTGTTATTATACTAACCTTAGTTCGAGGGGGTTCTTCGCAGAAAAAGTAAATTTGGAAGATGATTTCACATTAAAAAACAAACGTTAGTTAAGTTGCTCCAGTGATGAAGGCTGCTGAGATAAATTTCATAAAACAAGTTTTAGTCTAAAACTTGAACTTTAAGTTTGAAATAAACGACGTTTTTTAATGTCGAATTTTTTGAAACGTGTACTTTAAGTTTGAACTTTCAACATGAAGTATTTGACCGGTTTTATTGATACTTGAATGGTTATAAGTGGCACTTCTGACCTTCAATTAATACAAACCACCACTTAGTGGTTCGGCGTACTACTACTTCACAAGTGATTTGAGGTTCAAACCATTCTAGGTAAATAATTTTGGGTGGTCAGCGAAGGGTCTAGAAATGGTTACAAGAATTCCCGGTTAAATTACATACGAGTTCAAGACTTGCCTTCTCGGATAACATGAACAAGAAAAACCTCATTTGTTTACCCATTTATTTCTGAAATGAAATTAATAAATTACCGGTTATTCTAGTTCTTTTATTGATCCATTTTACCTTTTCAAGGTATCGTTTGAAACGCGTAGTAATTTTTTTGACATTACACAAAAAAAAATCAATTCTTCTTTGATATAAGTTGCCCAACCGGTAATTTTTATATCTCTTACGGTCTTACCTACACTTTGGAAAGACCAATCGCAATACTGACCAGCCAATATGATCCGCGTTTATATTTTTTTCCATCAAAGGGGCAAATTTACAAACTGCAACCACCCCGTTTCCAAATTTAATTAGATCAAGTGGGGGATTGAAGGCATTATCGCAATTGTAGCATCATCAAACACATTCCCCAAACGGGAGACGTCTGTGTAAATGTTTAATGTGCATATCTGAGATTTTAAGGGCATGACTGTCTAACAGATGCTAACAAGTAACAAGTAGAAAACCAAATCCATTACTAAAAATTATCATCCTTTCACAGAGTCACCACAACAAGCAGAAAAACAAAGGTGGCATTGATAGACATCACTTTATTTTCGACTTCAAAGTCACTTAACACTTCACTTAACCCATGTCTGATGGGGCTTGTTTCAAACCTTGAGCACGCAACGCAGACAATCCCCTCCATGCAACAAATCAAAAGCCTTGTTGATCTCCTCCAGGGTCAAACTGTGTGTTATGTACTCGTCAATCTTGATTTCCTGTTGGCAAAAAAAAATAACAAATCACAAAATGCAACTCAAAACTAAAAATTACAAGTGCAACATCAATCACTTGGACTTGGAGTGGGGTTTGGCTTGCCTTATTCATGTATTTATCAACAAGCTGAGGCACTTGTGTACGGCTCTTAAAGCCACCAAAGGCTGTGCCTTTCCAAACTCGACCAGTAACCAGCTGAAATGGACGAGTGGCTATCTCTTGACCTGAGGCTGCAACACCCACAATAACTGATGTCCCCCATCCCTGTGTTAAAATAACTTGGTCTTATATTTATACCAATTAAGAGGAACCATGCGATATCACAAAGACACAAACTATTATGATTCTTGAACAATGTACCTTGTGACAACACTCCAAAGCAGCCCTCATTATGGAAACATTGCCAATACACTCGAAGCTGTAATCAACACCTCCATCTGTCATATCAACAAGAACCTGCTGTATTGGTTTCTCATGGTCTTTTGGGTTCACAAACTCGGTCACGCCAAAGTTTTTTGCTGCAACACATCATTAATAAAAGAATAAGTTAAGTATTGCTGCAATTAAAATCTCCATCCCCTATACAAAAGAGCATCTTTTCTACAAGAAAGAGGAATCATGCATGCCTCGATCAAACTTTCTGTTGTCAATATCTATCCCAATTATTCGTGAAGCACCAGCTGCTTTTGCACCCTCTGCCACCTATCAAATGGTAGTCAAACTTGTAATGTTTCCAGAGACAAATAATATTTAACCTTGTATGGTGATGATGGATAAATCAGCTTATATTGCTAACTTACCGCAAGACCGACAGTTCCTAGACCAAAAATAGCAACATTTGAACCCGCTTCAACTTTTGCTGTGTTCCAAACTGCACCAAGACCTAAAGGCACAAAATTATGCAAAAATCATAACTAGAGAATGGAATGGAAAGGGAAGAAAGGGAATGAGAAAGACTTCCTTTGTTTGGTTGCACTAGAGAATGGAAATGGGAAAGAAGAAGTGGGAATGATTTCCATTCTCTTCATTCTCTATAAATTGAGAGAGAAAGGGTTAGAACGGAAAATTTTGTTTTATTACTTTTTGTATTTTTGATGGGGTTTTATGTATTAATTTTAATAAATTATTAGAGGATAAAGTAATTAAATAGTGTATTTTTTGTTTTTTTTTCTTATTAATTTTGTTTAATTTTTGTATTTCTCTTATGTTCATATTCTGTTTGTACCAAATAACGGAATCTATTTTCTTTCCAAATCCTCATTCTCTTTCCCACCATTTTCATTCTCTATTATGTTTCCATCCTCTATGATTCCCTCCTACCAAACACACCCCCTAAGACTAGCTTTGTGATGGCTTGAAAATATATGCAAATCAGAAACACTGACATCTAAAAACTTGACAAAAATTCACATGGATTACTACGTAGAAATCATTTGGGTAAAATCAAATAGATTTGCCTAGGTGAAGAAAAACATACCAGTGGGAACACCACAACCAAGAAGGCACACTTTCTCCAAAGGAGCCTTAGGATCAATCTTTGCAACACTTACATCATGTACAACAGTGTATTGACTAAAAGTAGAGGTTCCCATGAAATGATATATCGGAGTTCCTCTAACTGAAAAACGACTCTTACGATCATTCATCATGACCCCAACTCCAGTAGCTCCCCTAATTTTGCCACAGAGGTTGGTCTTCCCTGATTTGCAGAACTTGCATTCCTTGCATTCTGCTTGATAACATGGTATGACATGGTCCCCGGGTTGAACTTCAGTCACTCCTTCGCCAACACTTTCGACAATCCTGCCATTTTAAAATTTAAGAGTAATGTCAGTGTTAATCGTTTAAAAATGTTAAAAGAGAACAAACTTTTAGTTGGACAAGTGCAGTTATGCAGATACATACCCAGCAGCCTCATGACCCAGGATACATGGAAAGAGACCCTCAGGATCCTGCACGGAATAGAATAAATTCATTACATCAAAGCAAAACATGATGTAACCATGTATCGCACATTCATGTAAATAGACAAGTCCAGCAACTCGTATCTATTTCCCGAAAACCAAGTCTATGTACACGTAAAGCAAACAAAAACATATTCAGTGTCGATAACACAGAGAAAATTCAAAATAGATTAAAAAAAAGTATCAAACTAAACAAGCGCAACAAAATTGGTCAATGCTGTGAAGAACCCTATATTAAAACGACCATTTCTTTGTGAAGAGCGATTTTTATCACGATTTGGGTCCTTTGCGACTTTTAACAGTTACCAGAACCATGTCCAACAATGCTAGAAACCTCATAACAAATGTGTTACCACATCAAAAACAACGAAAAAAAGTTTTAAAAGGCCACATCCAAAATGAGCATCAACATTTCAGCCGAAACACGATAGAAAACTCTGACTATTCAAGAGTGTGCACACATCTTAACTAAAATAATTCAGTTTTCTACTACAAACCCTAACATCTGAGATCCAATCCAATCCAATCATACTTTTGATTTGATTTCAAAAACTATATTCAATAATCCATAACCTAAATGAATAAACAATAAATAATATATAAAAATAATAATATTCAAAAAAAAAGGTGTACCTTGCCACTCCAAGTGTAAGCATCAGTGTGACACAGCGCAGTGTATAGAATCTGAACACGAACTTCACCGGCTTGCGGCGGCGCAACCTCAACGTCTTCAATAACTAGCGGCTTATTAGCCTCATATGCAACCGCAGCTATAGTATAATAATAATACTAATCAGATCAAAACTTAAATTAAACATAATTAGATAAAATAATTGAAGTAAGTAAATGTTAACCTTTGCAGGTGATGACCTTTCCTTGAGTAGAAGAAGACATGATGGTGGATTACTGGATTTGATGGATAGATAGAGAGAGAGGGCGGGGGTATTTATTTATAGAATGTGAGGCGCAAATGCGGTACCAAATAACCTCCCTCAATTATTATTATTTTTCCTATTCCTATTATTAGCTTCTTCGATGAATCCTAAGATATACAGATCTTTTTGGGAATTTTGGATCACATTTCCAAAATATTATTATTATTATTATTTTTTTTTAAGGTTTCAATTACTCACGAATGTGGGGTGTTTTGAACTTGAGGCCAACTCACTCAGGCTCACCATAGGTGAAAATTAAATACATGTGACCACCCACAAATATGTTAAAAGAAGAATTCGAACCTGAGACCTCTTGTGATGAAACATGTCTACCTGCCACTAGACCATTTGGCGGTGGTTTTCCAAATTATTAACTATAATCAAGTTGATCTAATGTTAAAGAGTCATGTTTTTTCACAAACAATCTCAAGTAAGAATTCTGCTTTAAGAATATCTTGAAGGGGCAATCTTACCAGGGTGACCTTTTACCCAAAAAAAAAAGGGGCGACCAAGAACATGGCTGAAACAGGCCTCATACAAAACCTAATTGGACCACGACAACGAGTCAAAATTGGCTCACCATCCCGAAATAACCCTTAACTAAGGGAAATGATTTTTAAAAAAATAAAAAGAAAACTTTGGTTTGAAATAAACAAGTTCGAATCTCATTAGATAAATGATTGAAAACGTAGACTTTTTTTAACTCGGGTTTTGTATTCATTTTGAGGACACTTTTTTACCTATCCTATAATCATCAATCATACTTTAAAACTTTCACAAGCTTTCTTCTTTATGGGTAGCGATTATAAATACTAGTACGTATGGATCTTAAACCCAAAAATACAAAACGATGACTCTATTTAAAAAAATAATTGAAAGAAAAAGTAAAACAAAAGATTTGCAAGCAGCTAGCCAATCTGTTCAGTCAACAGAAATTAACATAGTTCAGGGTTCACTTGAGGTGCTCTGATTTTGATACTTGATATATAGATGAATGAATGGAGGAATATCGGTCAGGTAGCATATATTAGAGTCAAAGATTTGACTTTAAGTTTTAATAAAGATTATTTTGTATTGAAATAACTCTAGCAACTTGCCTAGACTTAATAAAGTGTGGGTGCTAATAGTAATAGAGATTAAAGCTAATAACTTAACAGGTAAATGATCCAATGTTTGACCTGAAGTAAAATGTTTGTTATGTTAACGAGTAAATATAAAGAAACGTTTCTTATTCATCCAGTTAAACATACAAATATAACTATATGTCTCGTTCGTTCTTTGTAAATATTCAATATAATGTTGATTAGCAATGTTTTAAAAACCGGATTTCTCGTCGAACCGGTCATCCTACCTCGCCCGGTTGAACCGGCCGGTTTGACGGGTTGGTTATAATTTTTTTTGGTTAAATTTTTTTAAAAAATGTTACTAAACTTGTTACAATCCACTGAAAAATAATACCAAATAGTTATAATCCAAAAAAAATATAAGTTTTAATGTTCACAAATAACTAAAAATAACATTAAAGTATACACATCATCATAAAAATTACAAAAAAAAAAAACCCAAAAAAAAAACGGTTGAACCGGGAAAACTGGCCAAAAACCAGAAAAACCGGCCAGTTCGCAATAATGGAAAAAACCGCTAAAAAATCGGGGTTAAAAACCAGTCATCCGACCGCGCACCGGTCCGATCGGCCGTTCCGGTCCGGTTTTTAAAACATTGTTGATTAGTACTAAATTTAGATACACAAACTTCCATTTTAAGTTTTAAACATTGAGTGTTAAATTGAGTGCTTATAGTGTGATTAGAATCTTAGATATGTGTTTTAGGGACTAAACTTGATAGAATTGAAAAATGGAATACACAAAGGACTTACATGGATGAAAATGATAACTTGGAAGGATCAAAGATGACAAATTGAAGAACTTGAAATGTGTATGGTCAAACATAATAATTGGATGTATAAAAAGTGATTTCCCTTATTTGTTCAACTTTTTCCCAGATATATTTTTTTTAACAGGAATTGAACCTTAGTTCTCTGGTTCGATAATGTTTTTGAACTAATTGGAACAATTGGACACGAATGATAAAACGTTCGAACCAAAGCAGATCCTAGGTCGAACTCAACCTAGAGAGGTCGAGCTC
>JAOEHQ010039900.1:0-12404 GCA_025447715.1 Asclepias incarnata | reverse complement strand
TTTGATATTATGAAACAATAACATGTCATTAATTATATATGTTCACCCGCATATTACGCGGGATAATAATCTAGTTAATATATATACCGAAAGTTCCTAATTAACACCAGTGTTTTAATTATTAGATCGATCCTTAGCAAATAACAACTTAATTAACGTGTGAGTATATATAAATGCATCACATCACACTAATATATATATATATATATATATATATATAAATCTTATTTTATAAAAAATACTCATCTATCTGCTGATAATCTCGATATCGTCAAACTCAGTGACGTTATATGACACAATACGCGTAATATACATGTAAGTAGTTTCATCACCAAATTAGGAACTAAACTAAATAAAAAACTTCAAACTATGTCAACTCTCACAAAAAAAAGGGGGTGGCTAAAAAGTATATTATAGAATGAAACTTACAAATCTTGAGTCAATAAAATTGGTTGTGCTCATACTTAATGAAATAAGATTTAATGATATCATATAGTGGGTAGTGATAAATCTATAATACTTTTTAATCATTCACAACAAATATACATATTATACCGTACAATGTACAAATGTATAAAACATGCGATGTACAATGACAAACATTTCCACACAGCCAGCTGGTCCCTGAGATCTAAATCAGTAAATTGATAAACCAAAATGATTCCTTCACCCAATAACTCGTATATATGCGATTCACAAACATTGATTGTACGTGTTCTCTATGGAAAATTGCGGAAGTCTTATTTTGATCGATCAGATAACTTATATCAAGTGTTGGAGAATACGAACAAGTTCTAAATTCTAATTCTATCATATTATCATGGACTTAATTATAACAATGTTTTATCTATATTTTGTTTATTAAAACAAACTATAATAAACATATATATGGTTGTACGTAGTTTCTTGAAAGATATGATATGAATGAATTTATTAATTAATTAATTAATTATATTGCATTTCACCATCGATCATCCTACCCTACCGGGACCACTCGCAAAGTATGAGTCAAAAACTCAAAACTACTTTTTCAATTATATGTGTTTCTTATCGCTTCTAAAATTTTCTTATTCAAGTAGTTTTCCATCACCATCAAATTAGATAGGTTATAAGAAGCAGGAAGGAAGGTTGAATTATCCAAATACAAATACATACGGTTTCCAATCAATATTAAATACAAATACAAATATCAAATTAGACGTCTTAGATATCAGGTTCGAACCTTTTATATAATTATTTTGAGGTTGCTAAAAAAATGATTCAGAAACAATCATGGGAGTTCTTTCGGCTAGTTTACATACATTTATGTCAAATATATATACTTTCTCCAATAAATTCATATTGGGACGTATAAAAATCTGTACATAATCATTTTATCTTGGTTAATATTCTAAATTAAATTCATATTAATCGTATTTGGTAGCATTTTCCTCCTGATTATTAATCAATTCTTATTGTGTTAGAAAACATCCCTCAATGCAACTAGATTTTGAAATCATAGAAATACCAATGTTTTGCGAATTAGGAATGATAATATTAGAAAACACTCCAACAAGTCCCAATCCTTATTAAATTTAGATATAATTTTGGGTTGGTCGGGAAAAGGTTCGCAATGTCCAGAGGATACTCTGATTAGACCATATACATCCAAGTAAAAAACACTTGTCCTCCTCGAGTAAACGGATCAGGTCACCTAAATATAAAAAAACTTCATCCGTTTATCTATTTACTTGATGTTTACAAATAACACATAAATCCAGCATACATTCATTGGTATCGACATGATCAAACTCTTCATAGTGCCATCCTTGGTACTTCGGATCTGATACCACTTAGGCCGGTTCCTATCCTTAATTCATATGCTCGTCTTTATGTTCGTCAACCAAGGCAGGACACGCATGGCCTCGTCGATGGCCGGTCGTCGTCTTTGCATGGCGTTTTTTAGAAAGGGTTGGACGAGGTGGGGTGGGGCCAATGGCAGGTATGTGTGTGTATGGTTTTTATTTTTTAATTGGAGATGAGGTGAAGATGAGGGTATGATAGGGAAGAGATAGTTCTTGGGTGTGTCTTGGAGAGAGAAAGCTGATGTGGCAGTTAAGACGAGATGATGACAGCGTCAGGATAGGAAGAGGCCTTATCATCTCATCCGCTGAAGCCTTTGTTAAAGTATGGGAATGACTTTTTAATTAATTGGGTGTTTGGCCTAGCTTATTTTATAAAGCTTATGGTTTTTTTGCTTATTTCTCACAAAAAAAAAAAGCCATTTTAAGTGTTTGGCCTAGCTTTTTAGTTTTTATAAGCCACTTGTAGATAAGCTACAAATCAAAGCTTTTTAGCTTTTCTTCCTATTTTCCTTTTCTTTTCCTTTCAAAAGCCAAAAGCTAATCCAAACACTATATAAGAGCTTATAAACTTAAAGCAAAAAAGTCAAAAACCACTTATATTTTTTAAGCATAAGCCAAAAAATATAAGTTAGGCCAAACACCCCCTAACAGCTAGCTATGGAACTAAATTCTTCACTACGCAAAAGAAAATTAATCAACCGCTAAATTTCTTTTATGTAAATCTGATATTGCTAATGAACAGGATTTTGCTTAGAATCCTATTTAGCTAGAACACCCCGTTGTTCATGTAATCACTCAATTGGGAGATAGACTGCAATTCTATTGTTACAGTACTTTACGCTTTTGTTTTTTCAAACAAGTTTCTTGTCATTTCAATTTGTAAGTAACATAATGCAGTCCTATCAGTAAGTAACAAACGCAAACATGATAATTAAGATATCGTAACGCACAGCCGAATAAAAACTAGTTTTCCTGAATACAAAATGAAGATACGTTACAAGGTTAAGTTTAATATTCAACTTATTAAATTACATGTATCGTAATAATGAAATTTTAAGAACTTATTCAAAGATTATTAAGATAATACGAGTATATTATTTCCTATTAAATTACATACTATGGGACCAAGGTATACAATCATAACGTTTGTGTGGTTGATTAGACAGCACATACTAGTGGACCCTCGCGAGTCATGTCTTACCTAACGTCTAAACTTTAATTTATTTTTTAATTTTTATTTTGATTTTATCTTTCTCTAGAACAACCTTGTACAGATTATTTAACTATACTGTACATTTAACTCGATCAATTATTTTCACTTTGAATAAACCATTTTACTTGACTACGATAAATGTTTTACATCACACTTTATAATACAATATGATTGTGTACATATTTAAATAAATAAATAAATATATATATTCATATAGAAAAGGATACTCAGTTAAAATTATATGGATTTGTTAAAGTAGGTTAAGTTTGTTATGTTCATATTGTTACAAGCATCGATAGTTTAAATTTTCATACTCAATCTCTAGTTATAATACTCAAACAAACATCATCACGATTCACAAAGACACAAACTAATTATGCTAAAGGAGTTGTCTTGTAAATTCATTGTTCTTGGAAAATATTTACACTATTGTTCCAAAACTTAACCAAATATTACAAATACAACCCCTTATCTTTCAAGCTAATGTCATTTTCACCCCCAACTTTACAATGCAGTCCCACACTCGGATCATCACTGAGTCAAGTCAACTCACATCATCGAATCCTCATTATCCGTCGAGAAAACTCCGATCATCATCGTTACATATATGTGTATACACACTCATATATAACCCAAATCAAGAATTTAACTGGGACCCCAGCAGTTCATGTACATGACTTGCCGTAGAGAATCATCCGACTGTTTTCTCCTCTCATCTCCGGCGAGTAAACCTCCGACGTCGGAACCCATGACGCCGGAAAGTGGTCGGAGGTCAGATGGGTCGGCAGTGGAAGTGGAGGAAGTGAAGGCTTTCTTGCCTTGTTGAAAGGACTTGAGGCCGGACTTGAGTTTGGGGCCTTGTTCGGTGTGGCCGTTAGTGACAGAGACACCGGCAGTCATGAATACACGGGTTAGGTAGCTCATTTTGTGTAAATGAATAATTAGATCAATGAATAGGAAAGGATCGATATTTATAGACCAGAGTGGACTGGAGTACTGGACTGGACTGGAGTGGGGGCTAAATTTGTTTCTTGATTTTATTTGCTATTTATTTATTTATTTATTTATTGTTTTCTACTTTCTAGATTCATTCATCTCGTGAATATTTCGTGATATGATTGAATTTTGGACCTCTTTCATTTATAAAACTAGTAAACTACCTTGTCTAAAAGTTTTAAAATTAAAATAACTCATTAATCTATACTAAAAAGTCATTAAAATGGTTTAAAATAACTTTTTCGTTTGCAAATGTACATTTTGTAACTCATTTTATAAATTATTAGCATGACAATTATTGTGATGTAATTGGATCTTGGTAAAAAAATTTAATCGTGATGTATAATAAATAAAATATATTTATTTTAATCTTCTGCTACATTTTTTAAATTATAAAATTACATATGGTTTGAAATATGACTCGTATAAAGGGTTTGATTTACATTTCTTAAAATCAAACCCATTAACCAAACAATTCAACTGATATAAAACTCATTCCTTTTTACCCATACAATCAATCAAATTTACATTTTATGGCTCCATTCATATTAGTATTGATATCAATGATATCTTAGGCCTCTTCTAATCATGAACTCGTCATCCCCTCGTCTTGATTGCCACATCAGCTTTTTCTCTTCAAGACACACCCAAGAACTACCCCCTCCCTATCATACCCCGTTCATCATCTCATCTCCAATAAAAAAAAATAATTAAACACACACATACCTATTGCTTTGGCCCACATTTACTCGTCGTTTGCTTTTATAATTTAGACGGCATGAGACAACGACCACCTCATGACGAGGTGGCGCCTATCCAGATGAGCAAAGACGAGACTAACGACGAGCAAGATAGATAGGATAGGAAGCAACCTTAGGTGGTGTAAATTCTATATCATGAAAGCCTCCAATAATTATGTTGTGGTCAATTGTGCCTTAATCCAATTCTGGAACTACAATTGTATTAAACCTGAATTTGTTGGATCATTTCCAATTAATTACATAAAAATACACCATTACCTTTCCGTCACATCACTTAATTTTTTACTTCCAATCCATCACAGTAAGACTGAGTAAGACTGGACACACCACTATTTAACTTACATTTAAAAAAAAAAACACAATATATTAAGTTAAAGATAACATATTTCATTAATAATTAAAACAAAAATACAATAATAATAAAAACATTATAATAATAGCAAGATAAAGATTTTGTGAATTTTCTTATATAACTTGAATCAAATTAATAAAACCATTAAATTATTTTTTTTAATAAAAAAATCATCATTGTTACGATGATCTGTATATTTAGTTTTTCATCCATGCATGTTGCAACCTCATTTAAGCAAGATAAAGATATCGTGAGTTTTATTATGAAAAATGATAAATTTTCTTAACATATCTTTCTAAAAATCTTTTTAATGTCATAAGTCATAACTATATGTCGAGGGTAATCTACTAATTATCTCTCCTAGTCTCAGTTTTAATTTTATCATTATTATGAGAATTATTATACCATCCGGAGTGGGGGCGTTTTTTTGCACTTTTTGGCCCCGGAACGCCCCGAAACGCCCCGGAACGCCACCCCAAGGGGCGTTTCATAGTCTTAAAATTCGTGTCACGTTCAATTTGGGAAGGGCGTTTGGTTTGTTTGACACACACACATAATTAAAATACTAATAAAAAGTTATACCTGAAAACAAAAAAGAATATATAAAAATGGAGGAGGGGCGTTTGGGGAAAGCCCCCATTCCTGTTGGTCTTAAGAGAATTTTTTAGAACAATATATTTTATTTTATTTTTTCTTATAAATAATTTGAATCAGATTGTGACACACTTCTTCTTTTAATTTTCTTTTAAATAATGAAATGAGAGGGATTGATTATGACCTCTAACTTTGCAAGTAAGAAATTTCATAATCTAATCTGTAAAATAATACAACTAGCTAGTATCAAATAATACCTCCCCCTGCAATTGCATCTTGTTTCCACGTGGAGAGAAATATTAAATTGGATTTGGTAGCACTAATAATAGAGTCTTGCACTTATAATATGGCTTGGAACCAGCCTATTGCTACATATAATTGAGTTCAACTATATTATATTAACAGTATTATAATTAAGATTATATTATTAGTTTATATATATTCATCTATTATATTAAGATAAGATATTATATTAAGGAGAATCTGTTATCTTAATTAAAGCCAAATCTTCTTCCAAATTATCTCTTTTGTTCCCCTAGCTTTTCTTGCTTTGACAACAAATTAATTAGCTCTATTACATTTTTATTCCTCATATATGCATTATTGTCGCCGAGTATTATTCAATTTAAATAATTTTTTAACGATAAATTTGATTACTGATGGACCACTGGCTTACCTGATCATCTTCATTTTTCGAGTGCAGGACCCGAAAACCACTAACATTTAATTTAATATTTAATATGTCGTATACATACTTATCTACGTACGTGACAGCTCGAGTGTTTTGCCCAAACTGTAATCCAATCGAGCACAAAACATGTGTTGAAATCTCCCACGTGACACCAATGGCCATTGTTAATAGACACGAAAATGAGTTTTCAGTTTACCATTGTTAAACACCATTAGTAAGTTATTTTACAAGCATAATATTTAGAAAATCAACATCAAATAAAATGTAATCTCAAACACACTTTTAGAACTAGATCCGTTTAGCTAAGTCAATCATGAAGGTTATGATAGTTAGTCGATGTGTTTCAGGTTTGACCTTTTGACATAGAGAAATGTTATACTTACAAACAAATTTTTACAAACAAGGTTTATATATATAGTTGACACCAATAGAATTGTTTTTATTTTCTCTTTTTTCATTATTTTTCCATGTTTTATTAGGCCATGTCAGTTTGTAAACCTTATTTGTAAAAATTTGGACCTTCCTTGCAAATTAATATATGTTAGAGATCTCTTACAAATTATCTTTAAGAAGCTCCTTGGAATATATAATGAAACCCCCTTAAATTTAATTTCTATAGAGAATGAGCCCATATTAAATTAAAGCTAGCTTACTTATGTAGTTATGTTCTATTCAAGTTTACAAAGCAAACCAGAAGCTAAAGTTGTGTTCTTTAATTTACTGTTTTATTTTATAATCAGTTTAAAGTTTTTAGGTGAAATTTTGTAAATTGTGACTACTATTTATTTATGAAACTAAAAAGTGAATGATAAATTAATATGGTATTATAGATTTTATTTATATGCGTTGATCGATTATTACTAACTTCATGAAATATTGAAATCTATTTCTATGATAAGTTCTTAAATATTGGATAAAAATTCAGATTTAATTAATTTATTTAGGAGGATTGTAATGATTTTTAATATCCTATTTTGTTTGGGTTATGCTAGAAAATTTAGCTTCTTCGATTAAAAAAAAAAAAATTTTTTTTTTTTAACTCATCCGAAAGAGTGCCCTATTTCAAGTTAAATTGACTAAAAGCGAATGGTTTCACAATTTAAGTGACAGCTCCATGAAATGCTAATTTAGTATCAAACATCAAACATGCATCAAACATGCATTGTATGGGTATTATTAGTAAATACTAAATAGTAATGAGAAACTTATGAAATATTTCTTTACGTTTGTACCTTTAATCTGAACCGACCTATTCAATTTCACGTGTCAAGCAAGTTACCAGTTCAAAGTTTTAAGGACCCTTCTAAGCTCGGATCCTAGATCCGCCACTGCTTTTGAATGTCAACTTTAGATATTTGGAAAATAACCATTAATGATGCTCTCTGCTAGTTTTCATCTCGGACCTATTACTCGTCTTTTCTTTCGTGAAAGGAGAAAGCTCGTGAAACTAGACCACGATTAAAAACTTTAGATATTGGATAGAGGTGTTTTACAGGAACATGTGTTGTGTGATTTGTGCATGTTGATATCAATGCGGTATCGGGGATCAAGGGGTTCCATCCGATTTAAATTTATATATATATGTAGGCTCCTGTGCGAAGTGTGTTAAAACTTAAAATGCACTAAAGTACATCTTAAATATTACTAAAAGGCAGTGTCGGTTGAAAAAAATTCCTCTTTTTTCTTATCGACACTGCATTTTAGTGTTAACTAAGATGCAGTTAATATGTACTATTAAAATGTATCTTAGTTAACACTGACATAAGATGCATTGCATCTTAGTGCATCTTAGTGACTAAGATGCATTTTAATAGTACCTATTAACTGCATCTTAGTTAACACTAAAATGCATCTTAACTTCATCCATGTCATCCATGGCAGAGTCATGGCACTAAGAGCAGCGCCCGTACCGTATCAAACCACCACACTATCTCTTGGATCTCCGCCCATCAAATCCAGACCATTCCCAGATGCGTCCGGCTTCCAACTCCTTTATAAATGCCTTAAGGTATACGACCGGTAAGGGCGAAGCCCCCCTGAACGACGTAGCCGTTCAATTAAGGGCTGCGCCCGTACTGTATCACAGTTTCCGGCAATGGTGGTGGTGGGGGGGGCGGGGGAAGAAGGCCGGTGGTGGTGATGGTGATGAGGAAGAGGTGGAAGCTGTAAAAAATGAAAAATAGAACACTTCACATTCTTCGCACGTTTAGACACTTTCTATCATAACCTTCCCCTATATATATATATATATATATATATAAAGTTGGAGAAAGTTAATTATTTAGTTTGTCGCTAGGGAAAAGTCCAACGGTATTTGCATATGATGGTTGAACACGTTAAACATAAAGCGCGAGGCCATATAATGAAAGCCATTGTTCCCATGCCGTGGCACAAGGGAACGGGGTATACAGTATACTTACTATATTACTATCCGAATAAATTGCATGTATATGATTCACTGATTCGTGTATCTGATCAAAAGATTTATTTTTCTTTTTTACCAAATTAAGGTACCATTGCCAGATGTTATAAGATGTTCAACTTCTCACGTGACACCCATATTCCCTCCATTTTCAGAAATGGTCCCAAGGAATTCAGAAGCTTGGCTGATAGTGTGGGGGTGGTTTTGGTTGATGAGTCATGATGCTAGTATGCATCCATCTGTCCCCGGCCTCTAGTTAATTTTTAACTCATTCGGCATGCAGGCATTATTTTTCTATTTTGAGATTTTCAAATCAATATATCAAATACATATATCTCGTGATTGGTTTTCAGGCCGGGGTGAATATGAATCAAAGTAGGTCGGTTATGGTCTTATGGACAATTTGGGAATTGATTGGGTTCACTTAATTGAGCCAATTTCATATAATTAATTAATTAAACTAAACTCTTGATCAACGTCTCGTGTTAGCCCCATCAAATCGATCAGGTTTCATAATAAGCTCCCAATTAAGTATACGTACAATTTATAACAAAGACTTATATATCTTATATTCATGTTATATATGTCCTTAATTAATTAAGTAATTAATTATGCCAATATATATATATATATATATATATATATCTGTGTGTGTGTGTGTGTGTGTGTGGTTTTCTGTGCGAATTGTATTAAAATGCAATAACATACAGCTTAAATATTACTAACATTCAGTGTCGGTTGGAAAACATACTTTTTTTTTTCCTATCGACACTGCATGTTAATGTTAACTAACATGCATGTTAATAGTAACTATTAACATGCATCTTAGTTAACACTGACATGCATCTTAGTTACTAAGATGCATTATATCTTAGACACTAAGATGCATGTTAGTATAACTCAGATGCATGTTAGTATAACTCAGATGCATGTTAGTATAACTACTGACATGCATCTTAGTTACCATTAACATGCATATTAACTTCATCCCTGTCATTCATGACAAAGCCATGGCATTAAGGGCAGCGCCCGTACCGTATCAAACCATCACATTATCTCTTGGATCGCCGCCCATCAAATCCAGACCATTCCCAGATGCGTTCGACTTCCAACCCCTTTATAAATGCCTTGAGGTCTACGACCGATAAGGGCGAAGCCCCCTGAATGGCGTAGCCGTTCGATTAAGGGCTACGACTGTACCGTATCACAGTTTCCGGCGATGGTGGCGGGGGAAGAAGGTTGGTGGTGGTGATGGTGGTGGGGAAAAGCTATAAAAAATGAAACACTTCGCATTCTTCGCACGTTAAAACACTTCTTACCATAACATTCCCATATATATATATATATATGGTAATTGGATTATTACATGATGCGTTGATCGTGGTTAGCATGTTGTGCACTGAGGGACCGAACCTCGTATTTGAAATAATCATCTGATCGATAGGAAATAAGCTAGAGGAATTAGGCCGACACCTATCTATCTGTCATGCTAGGTCGTCAAGGCTCATCGTGCACGACACCATAGGCACACCCCTTTCATTTGAAATGACTCGACTCGTAAATATATTTATTTATTTTTTTAAATTGAAAACTGAAGATCCTGACTGGCCCAAAGTTGCGGCGCAACTTTTCAACAGAAGGCAACCCACGATGCAAGTTGCAGCGCAACTTCTACAAGTTGCGGCGCAACTTGTCCCGTATCTGCACAAAAGCTGAAATTTACTCTTAGTTCACAATTTTACCAATCCAAATCATTTCCACAACTCAAAACAACTTCTAACATAGCAAAACATTTTATATACTATTAGAAAGCTTGCATTTCATATAGTCTTTCAAAATAAACGAATTTACATAACAAACGGGTCGTTTACCCGTCGTTTACCAACAAACGGGTCGTTTACCCGTCGTTTACCCAAAATGACCAAGTACTAAGTTTCATTACATAGGATGAGTTTTTAAGACTCTTGACTCTAAAACTTGCATTTACAACATTAAAACAAAATGACACAAGTATATACCAGGAGCCAAAGTCTAGAGGATCTACTACGCCTATACAGTATATACCATTTCGCGAATGGCTAATACCTTCAATCGACTAGCACTTCACTTCAAGCTAAATCAACAATCACTTCGGGGAACCGCCTAAACAAAAGATAAACGACTAAAAGAATAAGCTAAGGCTTAGTGAAAAACTTGCATACATATATACATACATTGGATGGCAAACACAGAAGGGCAATTGTATAAAGCCTATGATACCGTCATACCATCTCTTTATACTCACCTTGTGCAACTACACATATGGTACCATATAACAAATACTCACACGCCAAAATGCGTGGACACCAAACTCATACGCTCACAGGCGTATGCAACAACTTGGCCACACAAGGCCTATACCGAATCGATCACAAGCGTCGGATTGCACCCTTACTTGTAATCGACCCAACACATATTTACATGTATGCAAAAAAACTCACCTCCAACGCGACAATACAATAAGATGACTACACAATAACAATGAAAGCTTTCAACATAGCAAATCAAATCATAAACCACATGTAAGGTCATCTTCTTCAAATAAAGCCAACTAACCAAATTCATTAGTTCCCATCACCCATTCCCAAACCACATTGCTATTGATTTGACCCAAGTCATAAAATCTCATTTCACAAGCATTCCCATATAATCATCTCAAAATAGTCATTTCACATTTTCCACCAAAATCAATACTTGACCAACTCAACTAACAACAATATTACTACTTGAAAATTGATAATCAAACTCAATAGTAGTACTTCAAAACTAAAGGAATGGGGAACTCAACAACAACCATGTAATTACCACATGACAAGTTATTTAGGATTCAATTACCAAATATTCATTTAAATCAAAATCCCCAATTTGATTGAATTACTAAGAACCCTAAAATCTTAGATAATAAGAGGAATTGATTTTACCTTGGAGTTATGCTATAAATGCAAGAATGGAATCACCACAACACCCTCTTTTCCTTCTCAAGTGTGCCGACCCACACACCCGCACACCACAAATTCTCAAACTAATGTTACTAGAATAGATGGGGATGAAATCCTTTTATCACTATGAGATTGACTATAGAATTTGATGGAAACAAGAGTTTTATTAGGATTAGAAGAATGACAGAAGAATTGAGAGTGTAGGAGAAAGAGGTAGATAGAAGAATGAAATTATGAATCATCACAAAAGAAGTGTTGACATTATAGTGAAATACCACGGCACAATTCATTTTAAGTGGGTATCTTACCCATTATCCACTAAGGTTCCAACTAATTTAATTCCGTATCTCAAATTTAAATACTAGGAAATCGTTTTAAAGATAAAACTATAAAAATATATTATTTTATTACCTTTAATTTTTTTGGGTGTTACATCATTGCTAGGTCGTGGTCGTTTCAAGTCATTTTTTGGAAATCGAACGACGAGAATAAATGGGCTCACGTGCATGTGTTATTGTGTTTATGTGTGTAAGAAGAGAGAGAGTATGTATAG